>JAJEJO010044366.1:56996-99425 GCA_020662805.1 Glaucomys volans | reverse complement strand
CTGAGCCCTCTCCTAGAAAATTCTGTCATACCCTGCACAAGAGAGAAACCCCAAATCTCAATGAACTCAGTGTCATGACAGTTACCTTTGCTCATTCAGGTCACATGTGGACCTTTTGATCCCATGGTAAGTGATGAAGACCAGTTTCCATCACTCTATCAGATGGCCCCCAATGACAGCTTTCTGGCCCATGGAGTGGTCTCCTTATTGGTGTACTTTGGTTGGACATGGGTGGCACTCTTCATATCTGATGATTTGAAGGGAGAGCAGTTCCTGTGGAATCTGAAAGTGGAGATGGAAAAGAAAGGCGTCTGTGTGGCCTTTACAGAAAATCTCCCTGCCACTAAGTTAATCTATGGACCAGGAGATATCACCTTCATGAATAGGATCAGAGTCTCCTCTGCAAATGTGCACATACTCCATGGTGAAGCAGTAAGACTCATCACTGTGGAAATCGCAGCAGAATTCATTTTAACCACAGGGAAGTTGTGGATCATGGCAGCAAAGCAGGACATTGTTATGTGTGAGATGAACCATATGCTGCACTCTTTCCATGGAAGCTTCTCATTCTCCACTCAGAAGGGGGAGATCCCTGGCTTCCAACACTTTCTTCAGACAGTGAACACTTCTCAGTACCCAGAAGACTTTTACTTCCCTAAATTGTGTTTGCACCTTTTTCATTGTTCACCTACTGGGTCGCTATGTGGAAAAACTGATAACTGCCCTCCAAATACATCCTTTGAGTTTGTGTCAGGTGTAATTGACATGTTGACCATGTCTGACTCCAGCTACTTCATCTACAATGGGGTGTATGCAGTGGCCCATGTCCTCCATAAAATGCTTGTTGAGAGAATTGAAAGGAGATCTTTGGAAGACCTGCCTAAACTTCTTCCCTGGCAGGTAAACCTCCTCCAGAAGCAGAGCATTGAGCACCTGATGGTATCTGCAGGTGTTTTGTTGAGGTGCATCATGACTATGTTTTCATCTTAACATCAACAGATTGAGGCAAAATTCAATATGAATGTTTTCACACTGGATGCAGGTATATCTGTAATTATCATCTCTACCAGGAGAATTCTTCCAATGGAAAATTTCCTATTATTTAATGAAATATTACATGCCCAATATTTCTAAATGTAGGAGGAAATATTGTAAATATCCCAACTCTTCCTGATGAATCTGCCTATCAGTTTATCAATTCTGTGCATTTCCTTGGTGTACTCAACATCAGAAAACATGGACATGGTGGCCTCATCGGATGGCAGCCCTTTCATCTAAGGTTCTGAATATGTCATTCCTCAAGGCCGCCATGTGATATTGGGTGAAAAGAGGATTTTTTTCTATACAACAACCCGCAATGATTCAGGAATGAATCAGTTTTAGACATCACTCTTCTCACCAAACTAAGAGCCAGCCTGGGAGAAGTGTCTGTGGTTTCATTTTAGATCTTTGCCCCTGAAGATGCCTATCAACTCAGGACATCTCCCTGGGTCATATATTGATTTTTCTGAACTTCCACCTGACTTCTCTGAGTCAACAATGTAGTACATTCATGAGCTCTTCTCCTCATACAAAAGGTTAAATGCTATATTTAAATTTTTTTAAGTAAATCAATTAAACTTAATATGCACATAGGTAACATGCACATGTCAAACCTCATGTCCTCCAGCATATTTCACCATCTAGTGTCCTCTTTTACCAATAGTAACAGTGTGGTTTAAAAAATATTATTTATGCTGTAGATGGACCTTCATTTTATTTATTTATAAGTGCTAAGAATCGAACTCATTGCCTCACACATGCTAGGCAAGTGCTCAGCCACTGGGCCAGAACATGAGCCCCAAGCATCAGACCCAGCCAAGGGCATGCTGGCATCATCCTCCTAGAGATTTTCTGACTGGAAGAAAAACTCATCATAATTCTTCATTTTTCTTGCCACTTGAGTCCATGAGTTGTTGGCCACCCAAAGAGGAAAAAGCCACTAACAGCAATGACAGCAGAGTGGGTGGAGGTGGAAGAGAAGGATTGCTTGGTACATGTGGCTTTGCAGCTTTCATGTCTACGCACCTTCCATCTCCAAATTCTGCCTTTCCTCCAGCTTCATCCATTCCTGAGGAAAATCCAGTTTACAAACTGTGCTGGTGACCACATCTCCCTGAATGACAAAAGCAACCAGATGGCCCAGTATGATATCCACAACACTGTGAATTTCCCTGCTGGGCTTGGGCTGCTGGTTGAAGTAGGAGAATTTGTCCCTAAGAGTCCAGTTGGTCAAGGCTTGGTCATCAATGAAGAAATGATAGAATGGTCCTTTGGTTTCACAGAGGTATGGTCCCATTTCAGATTTGGGTATGTGGGAGGGATCTGAAATGGGTCACTAACTGTAACCCTTTAACCCAGCACTAAAGACACCCTTCACATATCCACTTGTACTATGTGGCCTTGATTTTGCACATCTTAAGCTGAATTCCACACCAAGAGCAAGTTCACAGAAGCCATCACTTTTAGCAGGTGTATATTAGTTCTAGCATCAGTTGAGAGAATGAAACGAACAAAGTTAATGCATGGAGATAAACAGAAACAATGGAGATGAATAAATACCAAAAATGTCCCTCCACACATCCTGAAACCTTTTATTAAATATGGTCAGGGTCTTTATTATGATTTCATGCCCTATGAATAAGTAAATTATGGACTCACATCTTTGTGGAGACCAATCCCATACTCCTTTGGCATTTTAGACCATTCAGTCATCAGCCTTTATTCTACTCAGCATGCCAACAAATTGGCATGATTTTATATCATGTTTTGATATTTGGATAATCTTACATATTGTTCCAGGAGATTTAAATATCAATCATGATTGCCATACATGATGCATTGTTAATTGGTAACAGTGGTGTCCACCTGGGTGTGGTAGTGCAGGCACATAATTCCAGTTACTTGAGAAGGTGAGGCAGGAGGGTCACAAGTCCAAGGTGAGCCTGGGAAACTAATCAAAATAAAGAATTGGATGCAGATTGTAGCACAGGTTTAGAGAACTTGCCTAGGAAGCATGAGTCACTGGAATCAATACCAAGTAGTACAAAATAAATAAATGCAAGAAAGAAGAAAAGAAAGTAAGGAGAAAGAGATGAAATATAAAAGAAAGAGAGAGAGACAAGAAAGAAAGAAAGAAAGAAAGAAAGAAAGAAAGAAAGAAAGAAAGAAAGAAAGAAAGAAAAAGATGGATGGAAGAAGGAAGGAAGGAAAGAAGGAATGAAGAAAGAAAATATTGCTCACATGGATTATGATGGCACAAGACGAGTATGCCCAAGTCAATTTTTATGATACCTCTCATTCCTCTTTTGACTTGGTTTTTGTTTAGTGTCTGAGCAGTTGCTTTGAAAATGCTACCTACTCATAATGGCTTTCATTTTTTACTTAGAAATTAAAATCTTAAACCCAACCAAGAATGAAGGTATGGTAAAAATATTGTCATGCATGGAAACTCTTGAATCATCACCACATAGAAACTTAAATCCCAGAGCTATGCAGGAAGAGGTTAAACACAAAGAGAGTAAAGCCTGGGAGTGTGGCTGATGATACAGGAAAGAAAATGATAAGGAACCTTGAGAATATTGGGTAAAGCAAAATCAAGGCAGCAAATATAATCAAGGTTAAGAAGTTGAGGCCATGTCAATGTGGTGGGAACTTGTGGAAGATGTGCTGATGACTTCCTACACACACTAAGATGTTTTAGGAGAAATATTGGTTTTAGGAGAAATATTGACCTTCACAGTTGCTGAAAATGTGTAGAATCATGATTGGTTCTTCTCTTTCCCCCTCAAACTCCTCGATCTGTGTGCAGCCAGAGCTGTGGTCCAGGATTCAGGAAAATCTCCCAGGAAGGAAGACCTGTCTGCTGCTTTGCTTGTGTTTTGCCCAGAGGGACACAATTCCAACCACACAGGTAGAAGATGTAGAAGAAGCCCATGGTCACTCTGCCTCCTAACCAGTCCCAGGGGAGAAGGAAACCAGGGCAGTGGGTCTCACCCTGGACAACAGAGCACCCTGCTCTCCATTCTCCCATCACTTACTCTGTCATTATTTCCATTTTAACATCACTGTTGCTACACCATTAGGTGACAGCTTTTGTCAGCAGTGCTCTGCCTGTTAGGTGGCCCTGTGGTGCTGACTCCAGTGGTCACTGACCTTGACCATCAGTGCTGGTGAGACGGTGTCCAATGACATTTCCCAGTGCACCAGGCAGAGTCTGCCCATGCATGGAAGAGGTCAAACACCCAGATCTCCCTGGGGGTGCACAGAGGTCTTGAAAACAACAACTCTGCATAGTGTGTAAATAATGGTGGAAATACTCTATTGCCTTTGGTCACAAACACTGCAGAGTATAAAGTAAACAGCAGTAATGTGATAACATAAATAATGGCAAATAATGTAATCCCTCTCAACCAGAAGTAAGTTCAACTGGAAAGTCATAGCAACACAATCTATTTTGCTAACAGTAGTGAATGGAAAACATTTTTCATCAATTAATTGTATGTCAAAACAATTTTGTGAAATAAAATCTAGGAATGATCTAAGATAACTTCCCTATTTCAAAGTGTTAAAGAAAAATATTCTAATGAATTGAGCACCCCACAAATAGTCTTCAATTTCAACCATTTGGTTTCATTTGGTTTCCATCACATGACAATAGATGCCTTCAGGTAAAAGTAAGCTAACAAAATCTCACTTTCAATTTTTTTTAATTTTAAATACTGAATAAGTTTACAAAATAGCATAGAGAAATAAAGGTTCATCACCCATGATGCAACTCACACATGTTTGTGTGTGCTGAGTCCTGAGACAGACTCCAGAAGCCCTGTTCACTGAGGGAGAAGGACATCTCCCTCAGGAGATGCAGAAAGAACCCCTCAAAGTTATCTGTACTGATTCTTTTATGGTTGCATAAGTGTATACACCAGAGAAAACCAGGAAAATTAGGGCAGCAGCTAGTGATCTGCTGTCTATTTCAATAAACAGAATTAAACTGAAGCAGAGACACATCCAAAACCAAATTCATGATCAAGGCTGCATTCTTGCTGGAAGAGCAGGTGTGAGCCATGGCAGAGGTAGCACAGGGCACCCAGGTCAGGATATCATGACCCCCATTCCCAGAAAGGAGGGTACCCAGCCACACTGCCTGTTTTAAAAGAATGGAAAGGTTTAAAGATATGCCTTGTTCTTCAGTAAATAGATTAAGACACCAATTAATGAAAAACAACAATGTAACAGCAGTATTTCCATTCAAAATCCCAAGCTCTTCAGTTGGAACTTGGTATTCAGTATTCATGTGGAGACTCTGAATCAGTCTTAGAGCTTCCCCTTCCCGCCCCTCCTCCCTCTTCCTATGCCCTTCCACTACTCTACTTACCATTCTTCTATTTACTTGTAATTTTTCCATTACTGTCTAGATATCAAGTTATATTAAAAAATACACCAGAGAAAATTGTAATGGGAAATACAGAATATGCCTGAAAAGGTACAGTTAATTTTCTGATCTGATCTGAATAAGGTCATCTTTTAGTTAGATCCCCCAGGTCACTGCTAAAACTGCAGCTATGCAGTGAAGGCCAGGAAGACGTTGGACAGGTATCGAAAGGGTGAAAGAACCAAGGTCTTGGGGACAGCTTGCAGCCACAGAGTGAGTGACTCAGACCAAAAGTCCTTTTTTAAATTTTTTTTTTAGTTATTGATGGACCTATATTTTATTATTTATATGTGAAGGTGAGGACTGGACCCAGGGTCTCACACATGCGAGGCAAGTGCTCTGCTCCTGAACCACAGCCCAAACCACAACTTCTGAGGAACCCATTGTAGTGGGTTTGGTCTTCTCTGCAGTTGAGGGCATTCCCCTGCATTCAAGAAGGGAGAAAAATTTCTAAGCATCACAGGGTTACATCAGTCAGTCTATACTCACAGTGATGTTGCAAAAATAAACACTGTCTTCAAATTATTAAAAATGAAGAGCTTGTGACAATGAAAAACCAAATATTGATTTAATTTTTTCCTAAACACAGATCAGTGTGTCAAGTGCCCCTCACACAAATACACTAACAGAGAGAGGAATCACTGCCTCCCCAAGGTGGTTATCTTCCTGGTCTTTGAGGAATCTCTGGACATGGCTCTGACCTGCACAGCTCTCTGCTTCTCTGCAATCACAGCTGCCATTTTTTGGGTCTTTGTGAGGCACAGAAACACTCCCATAGTCAAGGCCAACAACCGGGCTCTCAGCTACATCCTGCTCATCTCCCTAATCCCATGCTTCCTCTGCTCTCTGCTCTTCATTGGCCATCACAAGGCAGCCACATGCACACTCCAGTCAATAGCATATGGCCTGGTGTTCACTGTGGCAGTTTCCACTGTCTTGGCCAAAACTGTCACTTTGATTCTGGCCTTCAAGGTCACTGCTCCTGGGAGAAGGGTGAGGAAATTACTTTAGGGGTACCAAACTTCATCATTCCCAGTTGCTCCCTGATCCAACTGACTCTCTGTGGAGTCTGGCTGGGAATATCTCCTCCCTTTGAGGACACAGACCCATACTCTGAACATGGCCACATCATCATCACATGCAACAAGGGTTCAGTCACTGCCTTCTACTGCAGCCTGGGATACCTGGGCTCTCTGGCCCTGGGGACATTCACAGTGGCCTTTCTGGCCAGGAACCTGCCTGACATATTCAATGAAGCCAAGTTCCTGACCTTCAGCATGCTGGTGTTCTGCAGTGTCTGGCTCACCTTCCTCCCTTTGTACCACAGCACCAAAGGCAAGGTCATGGTGGCTGTGGAGGTCTTCCCCATCCTGGCCTCCACTGCAGGGCTCCCGGTCTGCATCTTTGCCCCCAAATGCTACAATATTCTCATAAGACCTGAAAAGATCTCTCTGATAGATTTGAAGCACACAAGAACTTCTAGGAGTCATGGAATCAGGCAAGCAGTCTCAAATCCTCACAGCCTGGAATCACAACAGTGTGACAACAGCAGACCAGATGGGGGATGTCAGAAGGACACCATAAAGCACAATCCCGGCAGTCTCAGAATGAGAGGAACTCTGAAACTCTCGTTACTAGAGGAGAAAACAGGCAAGAATTCCTTAGGCCTGAACCCTGACCATGGTGGATCAGGGAGGAGGGAAAACAGGGTGAGAAAGAGAGAGAGGCTTTCCTCACAACTTACTTCCCTGACAACAGAAGAAAAGAAAACCAGACCATGTTAACCCAGGGCAGGTGTTCAAAGCACTGAGGGCAGGAGAGTGAAAATGTTCACTCAAACTGCTGGTGCAAATTTCACGTGTCAGCTGTCTTGTATAGGCTCCTCCTCAGCCTTCTTTTCTGGAACCACTTGAATCCATACCACTTCTCCCCATCTACAGCAGCAGCAAGAATGTCATATGCAATGCCTTTGAAATAATCTGTCCCTGGATCTCCTATAGAGGAACTTGTGCTAGTTGAAAGCTCAGAAACCCCTTCTCTCCTCAACTGACAAGGGGAGCAGGACGAAGCCAGTCTGGAAGCAAGACACTCTTAGGGAGTGTGTAATCAAAACAGCAGAAATTTCCCCAGCAATGGGACACAGCCAGCAGAAACACCACAACACGCATGGATCCCCACAGAGGTTAGCATCACACAGACCCCCAAACTCAGGCAGACACAAGCCTCTGACAGCCAACTGAACAATTTCCCTGGTGTGAATGGATTATAAATATATCTTGTGTTTAGCCCAGTTTTCTAAAAAATTTCAATTTTGCATTCTCTCTCAGGCAGTTCATGCATGTTTTTTTCTTTGACATTGAAGCTACAGAGTTACCATGTTCTTTGGTGGTGTCATGTCACCTTACTTTTATGTATTGTCTTCCTATATTTATAATCGTGTGTCTGATGGATCATTGGCCTTTGCTGATTTTGTGTTATCACATGCATAGTGACAGACTTGCTCCTGGAGTGGTGACATCAGGTGTCAGGTGGGTTGGTTCAGTTGAATGAACAGAAATGTAGACCTGTGTGGCTTCTCCAACTTATTCAACACTAGCTGTGATGGTTCATCTGAATTTTGAACTTGGTTGGATTAAGACATGCCTAAGATTAAGTCTGATGCATGTGTCAATGAGGGTGTTTCTAGGCATGATTGGCATGTGTGATAGCAAACTACAGGGAAGTCCCACACTAAACCTGGTCAGCATAGGTCAATATGTTAGGGGCCTGGGTGGAAAAAACAGTTGGAAGAACAAGGAAATCAAGCACGCTTGATTCTTCTTGAGCAGCAGTTTAGGTTGTGATCCTGCTGTGATGCCCTGAGTACATGACTCCAGCTCCTTCACTCTTCCAAAGTAGACTCAGACTGACAGCTCTCCAGGAAATTGCCTGGTGTTTGCTAATGGACTGTGGCCACATCATTGGTAACACCTGTTTTGAGACCCCAGCTTCAAGAACTGAGCAACTACTGCTTCTTCCAACTCTCTAGGCTGCAGATGATAATGATGGGACTACCCAGCTTCTGGTCATGGAAGCCAACCTAATAAATGCCTCTTTTATAACCTTACCTACCTATGTATCCTGTTGACTCTGTTCCATTAGAGAACCCTAATTCCAAGTTTTGTACCAGGAGTAGTATTGTTGCTATGATTAAACTGACCAAGTGGTTCAGAAACCTTTAGAACTGGCTTGCAGGGAGGAAATTTTGCAAAGTTTAGAGAATCAAGCTGGGAAATCATCAGAATGTTGCAAGAAGGGCTTAATGGAAAATTCTGGTAGAACTCTATTCAGATAGTCTGGTAGAACTGCAGTCAGTAAAGACTGGACTCATGAGGTTTCAGAGAAGAAAGACTCAGAAATTGAACTAGAGGCCTTTCATGCTATATCCTGGGAAACAAGTTATCTACAACTTGCCACATCCCAGCAATTTCAATGAAGCTGTATTTAAAAGTGATTTCCTAATTAATCTTATTTGAAATCACAGCATTCAGGGGGTGGCATAGATATTGATAGCAACATCCAACATAGTTTCATCCAACTATGAAATCAGGAATAGCAAGCAGAGCAGAAAAACATGAAAAACTGCAGTTTGGACAGAAAACTGTGAATAAGACAGGAGCTAAGAAAATTATGGTTGTTAAAGTCATTATAAACACTGAAAAGATGCTAAGTACTTTGCAGAGAGACAATAGGAACGATTGCTTGAGGGCATCTCAGGAATTGGCAAGATAATACTCCTCTCAAGATCAAGGGTGTAAAAGTAAAAATTCACTTCAGAGAGACCATGGGAGCACCCTGCTTACCCAGGGAGACCTAGGAACTTTTTCAAACATGCTCACATGCCAATGAAACATGGTTCCAGGAAGCTTGGGTACTCTTCCCAGTGAGAGCTGAAGTTAGTGTCAACAACATTGTGCTGATTCTGCAGGAATACAGAATGCTGGAGTTAGGGAATCATGGAATCTCATCCTAAGACAATTGAAAGGAAGCCATTGGGCATAAAGGCACACACACTCACAAAACTGTGACTGCATCCTGCTAAGCACCTGCTGACAAGTCAGCCCCTCTCCATCTCCCAATCCAGCTGCAGACTCCCTTGGTTCCTCCCTCCTCCATCCATCCCTGCTGAGCTCTCAGCTTCCTTGTATCACTGTGCATGTCTGCTCTGGGCCTTTTCTGTGTCTGCATCTGTGGTTTGTATTGTCTTTTGTGACTGCTCCTGTAGGTCTGCAGCCTCCTCCAGGGTCATCCGGCAGCAGACCATCAGGGTGTGCTCTGTGTTTCTTCCAACATCTGAATGCCTGGTTCCATCTGGAGGTGGAGGTTCTTTGGGTTGCACAGGATAAGATAGGAAGTGCTCTGTGTTCTTCAATTTTCTGCACAGTTTGAAGGATCAGTTACATTACTCATAACTTCCACTGATAGGAAAATCCACTGATCAAATTTTTTTCCAGACTTGGTATTGTGGAATAAATCTTTCTTGATTTTCAATTTTCTTGTTTATTTTCACTGCTACATTCCATTAAATAATATATTGTGTAGAGTGATTTTTCTATGGTTTCAAGTGGAATGAGGAAACATTTTTGCCTTTCACACTTTATTTTAAAATTTTTTTAACATACACATAAATCATTGAAATATTTTCTATTAATGGCTGATGTGGGGTGTCTGTTACATGCTTAATTGCTGATTATTAAGATCTAATCTGATCTAACAAATATATTTTGATATTGATTGCATTTTGTGGTAAACGATCCCATAATCTCTATAATTTTAATTTTAATATACAGTTCATTACTCACTATAGAATTTCCTCATTGTTTTAGGATCCAGTTATTTGGTTTTCTGTTGTACTGATTTTGTTTGTTTTATATTTGCTCTTGAGTTTCTGTGTTCCTTCAATATTCTGCACATCTGTCCCTTGTCAGATTAGAGCTAGAAGATACCTTCTCCATTCTTCAAGTTGTCTGTCTACTCCTTCAGTTCTTTCTTTTTCTTAGTGGGGCCTTTTAGTTTCATGCAGTCACATTTGCCTATTTTTGCTTTCTTTCCTGGACATCTGAAGTCTTGTCCAAAAGTACCCTTGCCCATTCCAATGTCCTGCAGCACTTCCTGATGATTTCTCCTACTCCTTTCACATTTTCCTGTCTCACATTTAAGTTTTAATGCATTTCAGGATGATGCTTGTGCCTGGCAGAGAGGTAGTCTTGCTTGCCCAGCACCACTTATTGAAATGGCAACACTTTCCCCAGTGAGTGCCCTTCACAACTTTGCCAAGTTCAATTGACTTCAGATGTGTGGGTTACATCCTGGCTCTCTGTCCTGTTCCATTGGACAACTTTTATCAAACTACCAGTGTGACTCATGGCTACAGTGTTGTAGTATATTTTGAAGTCAGGCAGTATAATGTCTCTCCCTTGATTCCATTTCTCCAAAATTCTTTGGCTACTTGGGATTTCTGTGGTTCAAGCAAATTTCTGGATCATTTTTCCCAGTTATAAGGGAACATAACTGATAATGTGATCAAGGTTTCTCTGAATCTGTAGATTGCTTTGGGTGGTGTAAATGGGTTAGTAATGTTGATTCTCCCCATCTGGAATCATGACTTTTTCTCACACCCTTATGTCCACTTACATTCCTTTCATCAGTGTTTTATAAATTGTTTTTTTTATTTTATTTTTAAGACTTCATTTTGATTCATTGTACACATATGGGATGCAAATTTTCATTTCTATGGTTGTGCATGATGTACAATTACATCGTTCTTGTTAATCATACATGTACATACATACATGTCTGTCTCCTTCCACAATATTTCATACCCCTTCTCATTTCTCTCTACATAATCTAAAGTTCCTCCATTCTTTTCTCACCCCCCATCCTCGCAACCAGATTCTATATCATCATCCACTTATCAGGGAAAACATTCGGTCTTTGCATTCTGGGGATTGGTTTATTTCACTTAGCATGTAATCTCCAATTCCATCCGTTTATCTGCAAATTCCATAATATTATTCTGTTTATGGCTGAGTAGTATTCCATTGTGTGTGTGTGTTTATATTCTATATATATTATATATATAATCATATCATATATATAATATATATATATATTAATTATATATATATCAATATATATATAATATATATTATATATATATCAACTTCTTTATTCATTGATCTGCTTGAAGGGCATCTTACTCCAATTCAAATGGCTATTATCAAGAAAGCAAACAAAAATAGATGTTGGCATGGATGTGGGGGAGAAGGCACACTTTCACTTTGTTGGTGAAGTTTCAAATTGGTAAAGTCACTATGGAAAGCAGTGTGGAGATTCCTCAGAAAACATGGAATGAACCGACCTTTTGACCCAGTTATTCCACTCCTTGGTTTATGCCCAAAGGTCCTAAAATAAGCATACTACAGTAACACAGCCACATCAATGTTTATAGCACCTCAATTCACAATATCTAGACTGTGGAGCCAACCTGGTGTTTTATAATTTTGAATACAGAGATTTTTCACATATTTGCTTAAATGTATCCCTAGAAATTTGTTGTACATATTATATCAGATTGCTTTATTAATCTTGGTATAAGATAGTTATTATTCATGTAGAATTACTATTTGTTTGTGCATATCAATTTTGGATTCTACAACTTTACTGAATATTATTATTAGCTGTAAAAAAGTTTTGTTGTAGAGATTCAAGATGGCGGGCTAGAGGAAGGCAATAAGTAGAAGGAGTATATTCTGTAACAATAATAAAAGTACAATGCACTGATTAAAAAGATAGTAGTGATCTGCCTACTAATGATAACAGTAATGATAGAGGAGTGTCAGGGAGGGAAGAGTTGGAGAAGAGCTGGCAATGAGACTGACCACACTACATTATGTGCATGAATGCATGTGGCACCACGTGTCTCATGATATGTGTAAATATAATGCACAAACAAAAAGGGTTAGTGCAGAGCACACTAACCTATAGCACAGTCACTTGTCATCATCAAGTATTCTGGACTGGACATAATTGCATGTGCTGTCCTTTCTTACACCTGACATCACATGGTAAATTTGCTTACTCCAGCATCACCATGAGCAGGCAAGGACCACTCAGCAGCTTGACACGACAAGAGCTATCTTGTGCCAAGGTGCTAGAAATATTGCAGCTCCAGGACAATCATAAATGACTCCTCTCACTATGACCTTCATTATTAATAGAAAGCCACAAAATGAATGGGCCACGGGCTTTCCCATTCTACAGGTTGTGTCTTCTCCCTGTGGATTGTTTCCTTTCCTGGATGAAAGTCTGCTAAAAGGATGTGCCTCCAGTTTTCTATTGTTGTATATATTTCCGTTCTTCTTGAGGTCATGTATGAGAAATTTCTGCCAAGATCAATATCACAATTGAGGCACATGGAGATTTCCCACAATGTTTTTCTCTAGGAATTGAAGGCATCAGTTGTTAGGCCACTTTGAGCTTCTATTTGTGCATTGCTGGAGGTGTGGGTCTAATTTCACTCCTTTTGGCTTGGTCACAGTTTCCTCAGTGCCTTTTATTAAAGGGAGTCCTTTAGGCCTCTTGTGTGTTCTTGGTGTCTCTGTTGAAAGTTGACTGACCTGAAGCAGAAATGATGTCAGAAGGTGTCTGAATAAAGGGACCAGGGCTGCTTCATTCTAAACCTAAAGGAGGAAAAGAAGGAAATAACTTCATTTCCCTGTAGCATGTGGAGGTGAAAGCTGACATGCAGTAAGAAGGTGACAAAGACACTGCAGAGACAGTACTCAAGATGGCTACATAAAGACAGGAGCAGATCACGTGGCACCAACCATCCCTTCTCCTCAGCCAAGACCCAGGCTGCTCAGAGGAGGCTTCTGCATGTAGAGAACTGGATAGGCTGGAGACACCAGGAGTTCCCACTAATGCCACAGATGCCTCTAGGTGCTGCTACCCTGGGGTCTGTCAACTTCACAGGTCTGGGGCTGCTGGGGAATCAAAAGTGCAGTATTCACAAGGAGAAAGAGCCCAGTTCTTGTTGTGACCTATGCTACCATGGCTCCCACACTGCTGTTCCTTTCTCTGATCTCCCTCCCACAGTCTAATAAGCAGTCAAATAGCTGACTCCCTGGTGCTCAGGCATCAAGATTCTCTCCTGCAGAGTTTCCGGGCAGCCCTGCCTGAAACAGTTGAACTTCCACCCTCAGTGGCCCTGGAAAACATACAAGTGGACAATCCTGAGGGGCTCAGCATTGAATGAACCCAGAAAGAAACTCTTCCATGCCATTCATGTAGCCATTACTCAGAAAGGTGGGTACCACACTGCAGCCCTCCTCAAACACCACCACGTGTCCCTGCTCACACATTCTAGCAGCATTTGGACACCACACTGATTTTGCATATGGAAGCCCCAGGAAGCTTCCAGGAGAACCTCACACATAAACTCATACACAGAATGGAGTATTAATCAGCCATTAAGCAGAATGATGTTATATCATTTATCATTGAATGGATGAAAGGGCAGAGCATCACCCTAAGTGTAATAAGCCAGTCTCAGAAATGTACTTTTTAATATGCAGAAGCTAGAAAGAACAAAGAAAAGAAAATTAGATCTTACAAAAAAGGGAGAATGATAGAGGAGAGGAAGTGGATCAAGGGAAGGGGGAAGAGGAGGCCAACTGGAGTACTGGGGACTAAAATTGACCAAATTGTTCTATATCTATGTATGACTATCACAGTGAACCTCATTTTATGTGTGATTATGAAACACTAATTAAAGATAAGACCAATAAAGTAAAGGTAGGACATGAGGGAGAGGAAAGAGGGGAGGTAATGTGGCAGAACTAGGGAATGAGATTGACCAAAATATGTTTAATTATATAATTAATTAACTTATGATTATAACCCAAGGAATATCCCACTATAATGTATAATTTAATGAGAGTGGGCATGGGGAAAATCCACCTTATCCAAGTAAGTTCCCTCCTAGCTGGCATTCACACAAACTCCTGTACCCTACCCCAAAAGGCATCCATGGAACTCCTAGTGCTCTAGTCAGCTTTGAGGTCTCTGTGACCACAAGATCTGATAGTAAGCAAGTAGAGAATGAAACACTTATTTAGGCTCATGGTTTCAGAGACTCAGTCCAGGGTCTGCTGGTTCCATTCTTCTGAGCCCAGGATAAGTCAGAGCATCATGGTGGAAGAATTTGATGGTGGGAATAAGCTCAGGATATGGCAACCAGGAATCAGAGATAGAGCTTGCCTCAACAAGGAAAAAATGAAACCCAAGACATGCTCCCATGTTACCTACCTTCTTCAGTCACGCCCTCTCTGACTGCTGTTAGTGCCCATTTAATCCATATCAGTAGATTAATCCAGGAATTTCTTCATACCTCTCATAATCTAATGTTTTAACCTCTGATATTTCTTAAAATGACTTGCACATAAGCCTTTGTGTGACAGTTCATGTCTAAACCATAATATTCTATCCCTGTTTCCCATGAAGCTCATGGCCATCTCATAATGCAAAATACATTTAGCCCATTTCCCAGAGTCCTCATAGTCTTAGTTCCAGCATTGCCCAAAAGTCCAAGTCCAAAATTTCATCTGAGGCTCAAAGCAATCTCTTCATTGTCACATATAGCCAGTATTTAATGGTACAGTGTAAACATTTCCTTTCTACAAGGAAGAAATAGGGGCATAGAAAAAATGTATGGGACCAAAACACGACTGAGATCCATTGGGGCAATGAAGCTCTGTAGCTCCTCATCCAGAATCTTGGGCACATGTCATTGTGATGTTCAAATAAAATGGCTTGAGAAGCTCTGCCCCTATAGTCTTCTGTTTGCAGCCCAGGTAATCTCTCTCGGCCTGCTTCTTTTCGATTCCTGCAGCTTCCCTAGCAGACACCACATTTTAATGGCATGTCTTAATCCTGGGGTTCTCATGACAGCTTTGTTTTCCTTCTCACTCCTTCATGCATCACATGCTCATAAGAATCCTGTAGAAGAACCCTGCTATACTTTGCCTGGCCTCATAGGCCTTCCTTGGAAATCTTAGGTGGAGTCTCCATGGTGCCCTAACTCCAGCATTCTACATTCCTACAACCAACACCATGTGGTTGACACCAAGGTCAACTATAATCTGAAATAATAGCCAAGCATCCTGGAAGCATGTTTCCAGCAACCTCTGTTTGCCTGGGCTTGTGAGCATGGTGAAAAAAACTTTGTAGGTCCCCTTGTGTAAATAGGGTGCTCCCATGTTCTCTCTGAAAGGAATTTTACTTTTATACCTTTGATCCCGAGAAGAGTATTGTCTTGCCAGTTCCTGAGATGACCCCAGGAAATCTTTCCAATTGTCTCTCTGCAAACTACTTAGCATCTCTTCAGTGTGTATAATGACTTTAACAACCATAACTTTCTTAGCTCCAGTTTCACTCAGTTTTCTATACAAACCAGTTTTCATATTTTCTGCTCTTCTTGCTATTCCTGATTTCACAGTAAACTTGGCTGGATGTTGCTATCAATATCCATGTCTTTCCCTGAATGCTGTGCTTGCTTGACAGATTAATTAGGCCCACTCCTTTAAATTCAGCTTTACAGAAAATCCCAGGACATGGCAAATTATAGATAACTTGTTTCTCAGGAAACAACACAAATGGACTCTAGTGTAATTTCCAAGAGACTCCCTTCTCTGAAACTTCATGAGTGAAGTCTTTACTGAGTAATTTTCTATCAGTCTTTCCTAGTAGACTTCTACCAGAATCTTCCATTAAGCTCTGCTTACCACATTCTAAAGTTTCCCGGTTTGAATGTCTAAACAATTCAAAATTTCCTCCTTGCAAGCCAGCTCTAAAAGTTTCTGAACCACAAAGTCAATTTAGTCACAGCAACAACACTTCTCCTGGTACAAAAATTAGTAATAGTCAGGGTTCTCTAGAGAAACAGAGACAACAGGACACATAAGTAGGTATGAATACCTACCTATGGGCATTTATTACATTAGCTTACATGACCAGAAGCTTGGTAGACCTATAATTGCCATCTGCAGGGTAAAGAGCTGGAAGAACTAGTGGCTGCTCAGTCCACAAAGTTGGAGCCTCAGAGAAAGTGGGACTAATGTTGCAGCCATTGTCCATTACCAAAGGCCTGGTAACTCTCTGAGAATTGTAGGTCTGAGTCTACTTTGAAAGAGTGAAGGAGCTGGAGTCATGTCCTCAGGAAATCACAGCAGCAATCCAAACTCCTGCTCAAGAAGGATCAATCTTGCATCTTCTGCTACTTCCTTTTTCTTCCAACTGTTTCTTCCATCCTGGCCTCTAAACTATTGAACTATGCTGACCACGTTTAGTGTGGGACTTGCCCTCAGTTTGCTATCCCACATGCCTATGATGCCAAAAAGCACCCTCATTGACACACACATGTGACACATACATTAAGACATAGGCATGTCTTAATCCAATCAAGTTCAAAGTCCAGATGAGCCATCACAGCTAGTGTTGAATAAGTTGGAGAAGCAACACACGGTCTACATTTCTGTGTCCACTCAGTACCAAATTCCACCAAGTCAGCCCTCTTTACACCCCATGTCAAAACCCCAGGAGCAAGACTGTCACTACACAAGTGATAATATAAATTCAGTAGAGGCCAATAATCCACAGATGCAGCAGTATTAATGTAGGATCATAAAACATAAAAACCAAAGTGACATGAGGCCACCAAAGAGCACAGTAATTCTTCCACCAATGACAAAGTAAAAGAAACCAATTGATTGCCTGAGAAAGAAACCAAAATTGAGATTTTAAAGTAACCTTGGTGAGACACAAGAGAACTTCATAGTCCAATCACACCAGGGAAAACGTGCAGTTGGTGACCAGAGGCCTGTGTCTGCCGGCCTTTGGTGACCTCTGTGATGCTAACCTCTGTGGGGATCAGTGTGTTTTGGGGTGTTTCTGCTGGCTGTGGTCCACAGCTGGGGCACTTGCTGCTTTCCTGGTGCCACAGTCCCTGAGAGTGTCTTGCTCCCAGATTTGCTTTGTCCTGCTGCCCTGGTCAGTTGTGGGGAGAAGGGGTTTCTGAGCTTTCAACTTGAACCAATCTCTCTATAGGGGAATCCAGGGACTGGTTATTTCAAGGCGTTCCATAGGGCATATTGCTGCTGTCTGTAGATGGGGAGAAGTGGCACAGATTCAACTGCTGCCAGGAAGCAGGCTGAGGAGGGCTTCTACAAGACAGCTGGCAGGCACAGTTTGCACCAGCAATTTGAGTGAATGTGTTCACTTCTCCTGCACTCAATGCCTTTGAGCTCCTGCCCTGGGTTAATGTGGTCTGGCTTTTGGTTCTCCTGTTGTCAGGGAAGTAAGCTTCTGAGGAAAGCCTCTCTCTTTTTCTCAACCTGTTATACATCTGCCCTGACCAACTGTGGTCAGGGTTCAGACCTAAGGATTTCTTCCATGGTTTCCCTTCTAGTTACTAGAGTTTCAGAGTTCCTCTCATTCTGAGACTGTCCAGGACTGCATTTTAGTGTATCCCCCTGACATCCCCCATCTGGTCTCCTATTTGCACACTTCTGCTGTGATTCCAGGCAGTAAGGAGTTGAGACTGCCTGCCTGGTTTGACCTCCCCTAGAAGTTCCTGTATACTTTAAATCATTCAGAGAGTTCTCATCAGGTCTTATGAGAATGATGTAACACTTGGGGGCAAATATGCAACCCAGAAGCCTAGTGCTGGAGGCCAGGATGGGGAAGACCTCCACAGCCACCATGACCTTACCCTTGGTGCTGTGGTACACAGGGAAGAAGGTGAGCCAGACACTGCAGAACACCAGCATGCTGAAGATCAGGAACTTGACTTCATTGAAGGTGTCAGGGAGGTTCCTGGCCAGAAAGGCCACTGTGAAGGTCCCCAGAGCCAGAAAGCCCAGGTATTCCAGGACTCATTAGAAGGCAGTGACTGAGCCCTTGTTGCACATGATGATGATGTGACCATGTTCAGAGTGTGTGTCTGTGTCCACAAAGGGAGGAGAGGTCCCCAGCCAGACTCCACAGAGAATTAGTTGGATGAGGGAGCACCTGGGAATGATGAAGTTAGGTGCCCCCGACACCAGCAACTGCCTCATCTTTTTCCCTGGAGCAGTGACCTTGAAGGCCAGAATCACAGTGACAGTTTTGGCCAAGATGGTGGAAACTGCCACAGTGAAAAACAGTCCAAATATGGTCTCCTGAAGGATGCAGGTGGCTGTGTTGGGACGGCCAATGAAGAGCAAAGAGCAGAGGAAGCAGAAGGTGAGGAAGATGAGCAGGATGTAGCTGAGAGCTCGGTTGTTGGCCTTGACTATGGGAGTGTCTCTGTGCCTCACAAAGATCCCAAGAACAGCAGCTGTGAAGCAGAGAAGGAGAGAGCCATGCAGCCCAGAGTCATCCCAGAGCATCCTGAAAGGCCATGAAGGTCACAGTCTTGGGGAGGCAGCAGTTCCTCTCATTGTTGATGTACTTGTATGGTGGGCATTGGACACACTGGTGTTCATCTGTGGAAAAATCAAAGCTGCAGTGTTTCATTTCTAGAATCCTTTATTTTTGACACATTGAAGAACACATTTATTTTTGCAATTTCTTGGTGAGTCTCAAATCCCTGATATGAACCTGAGGTATGTAGAAAAATCCCTACCTTTCTGACATGGGGGAAATGCTCACAACTTTGGAGAAAACAAGTCCACTCCAGTGGCATGTTCAGAAGTTGGAGTCTGAGGTCACTCACCCTGTGGCTGCAAACTGTCCCCCAGACCTGGGTTCATACACCTGTTCAAACACCTGCCTAGAATCTTCCTTGTGTTAGCTGCGTGGCTGCACTTATAGCATTGGCCTGGTGGATCAAACTGAAAGTTGCTCTTACTCAGATCAGGTCAGGAAATTAACTGTACCTTTCTTGGCACAGTCCATTTTTCCCATTAATATTATCTCTGGAATATTTTAAATATAATTTGATATCTATACAGTAATTTTGAAACTACACATAAATAGCAGAAAGATCATTAGAGTCGAGGAAAGTATATAGGAAGAGGCAGAGTGTAGGGAAGGGGGCGCACTGGTAGTAATTTCGAGTGACATATTCGATGTGTTTATGATTATATCACATTGAATCTAAAGTTCATTTAACTAAAGAGAGCCTATAAAAATAAAAAGTAGCTTAAAAACTGGTAGCAGGAGTACTGGTAATTGAATAAGATAAATCATACTCCATGCATTTATGACTGTTAAATGAAAATTTATAATGCTATTTAAAACTAAAAAGAAGTAATAAGAATTAAAATATATATCTCCATGTCTGATAAATCAAGATTTTTTATTGTGAATATTCATTTTTCTGTAACTATTCTTGTCAATTCAAAAGCTTGGGATTTTGAATGGAAATGTATTGCTGTTGCATTATCAATTTTTAATAATCAGTGCTTCAAACTATTTAGTGAAGAACAGCGCAGATCTTTAAGCATTTCCATTCATATAAAACAGGCAGCATGGCTGGGTACTCTCCTTTAAGGATAGCATTTGTGGCATCCTGACATGGGTGCCCTGTGCTCCCTCTGCCATGGCTCACACCTCTCCCAGTGAGGACACAGCCTCAGCCATGGGTTTGTCTCTGGTTTAATGCCACTCTATTTATTGTACTAGCCAGGAGTTCCCCAGGTACTGCCTTCATTTTCTTGGTTTTCATTGGTACGTGCACTCATGCAACTGTGCAAGGATCTGTACAAATATCTTCCATGGGTTCTTTCTGCATCTCTTGAGATGATCCTTCTCCCTCAGTGAAGGAGGCTCCTGGTGTCAGTCTCAGGGCTCAGCATACACAAGCATGTGTAAGTTGCATTATGGGTGCTGAACCTGTGTGCCTTCATTTCTCTTTCTTATTTTATGCACTTATTTCATATTTCAAATAAAAAAAAATCAAAGTGAGATGTTATTAGCTTACTTTTACCTGAAGGCATCTATTGACTCTGCCACATGATGGAAACCAAATGCAACCAAATGATGATCAGAAATGAACAGTACTTCTGGGGGAGTTCAATTAATTAGAATATTTTTTTTCTTTATACTTTGAAATATGGAAGACTTCTTAAATTAGTCCTAAATGTTTATTTCATGAAATCGTTTTGACATACAATCAATTAAAATGAAATATTTTCCATGAACTACTCTTATCAAAATAATTTATGTTTCTACGAATTACTCTTTGAACTTATTTCATATGTGAGAGGGATTACACAATTTGCCATTCTTTGTGTCTTCCCATATCTGCTGCTTACTTAGGACTAAGTAGTGTTTATGACATTGTACAAAAGGCAATAGAATATTTCCTCTATTATTTACATGCTATGCAGAGATGTTTGCTTCAAGACCTCAGTGCACCCCCAGGGAGCTCTGGGTATTAAACTCTTCCATGCATGAGCAGACTCTGCCTGGTGCACTGGGAAATCTCAGGTGGAAACTCTCACCAGCACTGATGGTCAAGATCAGGGACCACTGGAGTGAGCACCACAGGGGTGAACAACAGGAAAAGCAATGCTGACAAGAACTGACCCCTAACAATTTAGCAGCATCACTGCTAAAATGGAATGAGTGACAGAGTGAGTGAGGGTAGGATGGAGAGCAGGGTGCTCTGGGTTCAGGTTGAGACCCATAGCCTTGGTTTCCTTCTGCTCTGGAACTGATTAGGAGGCAGAGTGACCATAGGCTCCTTCTACATCTTCTACCTGTCTGATTGGAAATGTGTCCCTCTGGGCAAAACACACAAACAAAACAGCAGAAAGGCCTTCCTTCCTGGAGGATTTTCTTGAATCCTGGACCACAGCTCTGGCTGCATACAGATCGAGGAGTCTGAGGGGAAAAGAGAAGTACCAGTCATGATTCTGCACATTGTCAGCAGCTTTGAAGTCTTTCAACATCTCCCCTAAGAGATGTTAGTGTGGGTAGGAAGTTTTCAGCTCATTTTCCACCAGCTTCCACCATGTTAACATGGTCTCAACTTCTTGATCTGGATTAACTTTGTTACCTTGACTCTTTTACCCAATAGTCTCAAGCTTCCTGACCACTTTCTTTCCTGTATCACCAGCCACTGCCCCAGGATTTTCTCTCTTTAGCTCTGAGTGCAAGTTGCTATGTGGTAATGACTGTAGGAGGTTCTATGCCTGATAATATTTTTATTGTTGTTTGATCTTTCATTCTTGTTTGATCTTTCCTACCTACCTTCCTTCTCCTCCTTTCCTTCCTGTTTTCTTTCCTTCCTGTTTTCTTTCTTTCTTTCTTTCTTTCTTTCTTTCTTTCTTTCTTTCTTTCTTTCTATCTTTCTTTCTCCTTCTTTTCTTCACTTCTTTCATTCATTCATTTATTTTGTTCTATAGGGAATTGATCTTAGAGTTTTCTAGGCACGTTCTCTAACCCTGGACTAAAATCCAAAGTCAATTCTTTATGTTTATAAATGATACAGATCACCTTTAACTTGATGGAATCCTCCTGCCTCTATTACCCAAGCAACTGGAATAACATACGTGCACTACCATGCACTGCTGGGCATCACTGCTCCCAATTAGCAATGCTTCATGTGTGGAATCATGATTGTTATGTAAATTTCCTGAACACAGTGTGGAATTATTCCAATTTCAAAACGTGATAAAAAATCATGCCAATTCATTGGGATACTGAGTAGAAGAAAGGTTGAAGACTGAATGGTCTAAAATGGCAAAGGAGAATGGGAATGGTCTCTACAAAGATGTGAGCCCATATTTTCCCCATATTCATAGGGCATGAAAGCATAATAAATATCTGGACCATATTTAATGAAAGGTTTCGGGATGTGTGGAGGAACATATTTTGTATTTATTTGTCTTCATTAGTATCTCTTTATCTCCATTCATTAACATTGTTAATTTCATTCTCTCAATTGCTGCTAGAACTAATGTATACAAACTAAAATCATGGCTTCTGTGAACTTGCTCTTGGTGTAGACTTCAGTTTAAAATATACAAAAGCAAGACCACATAGTACCAGTGGAGATGGGAAGGGTGACTAGTGCTGGCTTAAAGGGTCACAGTTAGGCTCATGTCAAGAGCCCATTCAGATCCCTCCCACATATCCAATACCGAAATGGGACCATACCTCTGTGAATCCAATGGGCCATTCTATCATCTCTTCACTGATGGCCAATTTTTGACCAAGTGGACTCTTAGAGTCAAACTCTCCTACTTTAACCAGCAGCCCAAGCCCAGCAGGGAAATTCACAGTGTTGTGGATATCAAACTGGGCTGTCTGGTTGCTTTTCTCATCTAGAGAGATGTGGTCCTCAGCACTGTTTGTAAACTGGATTTTCTTCAGGAATGGATGAAGCTGGAGGAGAGGCAGAATTTAGACATGAAAGGTGCATATAAATGAAAGATGGAAATCACATAGGCCACTCAGTCCTTCTCTTCCACCTCCTCCCCACTCTGGAATTATTGCTGTTAGTGGTTCAGTCCTGTTTGGGTGGTCACCACCTCATGGACTGAGATGTGATGAACAATATTGGAGTGGAAGAATCTCATCAGAACAATTCTAGGATGATGTTCCCAGCATGGCCTTGGCATGGGCTCCTTGAAACTACAACAATAAAATCCATTTAGAGCTTCTTAGGCATCAATCCTTGTACACTGAAATGTTCACAACATGGAAGGATTTGTTGGTGTTGATGATAGCATGGATGTATTCATGTCAAAAAACATGAAAATATTTATGTTAAATATGGGCATTGTTTTACATATCAATTATGCTACAATAAAGCCTAAGAAAGTAAATAATATGAATTGTCTTCTCCCTATGCCTCCGACAGTTTGGTAAATGTGATTGTCTTGTGAATATCATGTAGCAATGTATGATCAAAGTACTTCAAAAGATGAATGGATAAAGACAATGTGGTGTATGTGTGATGGAATATTATTCGGTTTTAGAGAAGAATGCTGGTAAATGGAAGCAGTGGAAGTATATTATGCTAAGCAAAATAAGCCAAACCGAAAAAAACAAATGCTGAATATTTTCTCTTGTATGGATGCTAATTCACAATAAGATGGGTAGGTGCTTGGGAAGAATAAAATTACTTTATATTAGGTAGAGGAGAGTGAAGGGAGTGGAAGGGATATGGGAGTAGGAATGGTAATAGAGTCAAATAGTCATCATTACCTCATATACACATATGACTGACTAACTGAGGTGATCTTAGAATATGTACAATCAGAAAAATGAGAAATTATACTCTATTTACATATGATCTCTCTCTCAAAATGTGGAAATGCATTCCACAGTCTTGTATAACTAATTAGAACAAATAAATTAAAAATACAGTAAAATAAAACTCCAGATTCAAGTGAAGTTTTTAGAAGATTGTGCTAACCTTAAATCTCTGGGATCCATGACACTGTGTAGGAGAAGACAGCTAACTCTTTAAACAACTGTTGTTCAAATCTTCAATTATATGGAGTGGAAGCGTTCTGAATAATACACATCACTGGTGGACTCTGACTTGGTGAAGTCGGTTACATTTCTAAATATTATTCCTAAATAAGTTCAGTTTGGATTATCAAACACTGGTTTATTACTGTCAGAAAAAATAGACATTAGATGTTGAATTACACATGAGGACATGAGCTTTGACATGCTTAATTGTGTACATGTTAAATTTAGTTGATTTCCTAAGCAAATTTCATTAAAGCATTTAAACTTGTATATGAGAAGAAGAGCTGATGAATGTATTCCATGCATGGATTGTGGACTCCATGGTGGAAATTCAGAAAAATCCATATATGTCCCAGGGAGTTGTCCTGAGTTGATAGGCATCTTCAGTGGCATAGCATCTACAATGGAACCACAGATCCTGCTCTTAGGCTTGCTCTAAGAGTGATGCCTTAAAATGATTCATTCCTGAATCATTTCAGGATGTTATGTAGAAAATTTCTCTTTTCAAACAATATCACTTGGAATCCTTGAGGAATTACATATTCAGGACTTTAGATAAAAGGGCTGCCATCAAATGAGGTCAACATGCCCATGTTTCTGACATTGTGTACACACCAAGGAAATGCACATTACTGATAAATTGACAGCTGGTTTATCATGAAGCATTTGGATACTTATAGCATTTCATCCTACCGTTAGAAATATTTCGCATGCAATATTTTATGAAACAATAGGAAATATCTTCCACTGGTAGAATTCTCCTGGAAGAGATGATAATTACAGATATTCCTATATATAGGGTGAAAGAATTGATATTCAATTTTGCCTCATTCTGTCGAAGTTAAAATGAAAACATGGTCATGATGCACATCAACAAAACAACTGCAGATGCCATCAGGTGCCCCATATTTCTTCTGCTTCTAGAGGAGGTTTACCTGCCAGGGATGTAGCCTAAGCTTGTTTCCAAAAGTCTCCTTTCAATTCTCTCAACAAGCATTTTATGGAGGACATGGGCCAAGGCATACACAGCATTGTACATGAAGTAGCTGGAGTCAGACATGGTCAACATGTCAATCACTCCTGATGCAAACTCAAAAGAAGTATTTGGAGGGCAATTACAAATTCTTCCACATAGTGACCCAGCAGGTGAACAATGGAAAAGATGCAACCACAATTTAGGGAAGTAAAAGTCTTCTGGGTACTGGGAAGGATTCACAGTCTGGAGAAAGTGTTTGAAGCCTCCCCCTTGTAAGTTGAGAATGAGAAGATTCCATGGAAAGAGTGCAGCACGTGGTTCATCTTAAACAAAATGGAATCCTGCTTTGCAGTCATGATCCACACCTTACCTGTAGTTAAAAAGAATTCTGCAGCAATGTCCACAGTGATGAGGCTCCCTGCTTCATCATGCAGTATGTGCACATTTGCAGAGGAGACTCTGATCCTACTCATGAAGTTGATGCCACCTAGTCTATACATTTTCTTAGTGGCAGGGAGCTTTTCTGTTAAGGTCACACAGACACCATTCTTTACCATCTTTGCTTTCAGATTCCTCAGGAACTGTTCTCCTTTCAAATCATCAGATATGAAGAGTGCCACCCAGGTCCAGTCAAAGTGCAGCAATAAGGAGACCATTCCATGAACCAGAGAGCTATCATTTGGGACCATCTGATAGAGTGATGGAAACCGGTCTTTATCTCTTAGTGTAGGATCAAAAGGTCCATATGTGACCTAACGAGCAAAGACAGTTGTCATGAGTCTTAGTGCAATTGAAATTAGGCTGCTCTCTTGTGAAGAACATGACAAAATATTACAGGGAAAGGGCTCATGAGTGGAATACTGTTGAGAAAAGGGAAAGAGTACTGTAGATATTGGCCCGTCCCCTCATTCTGAGCACAGAAGAGCATGATTTCCAGCCCCACATCCTTCAGGAAGACATGCGATTTCTCATGAAATATAATGTGCAAGACCTTCAAGGGGTTTTCATCTCAAGCAGTGGGAATAAAGGATGGAATAAACAGAGATGTCTTGCAACTTATACATTTGCCTGGGGTGTGTTTTATACATCATGGGATATAGATTCTGAGCATTTGAATTTCCCTTTGATTCATTGTGAGGGAATCTCATTAAAAGAGACCCAAATTTCTCTATAGAATTTACAGCCCACCTACCTGTTGGGTCTTGTAGAGCTCCATAAGGGTTCGAATCTCAGTTGAGAATGCTGATGTCATTCCTACAGTGATGACAGCAGACTTGCTCTGTGTCTGGCAGATGTAATTAGGGAGAAGCTCCACTTCTCCAGACAGCCAAAACAGAGTGCTCCACAAGGTGAACTGGTCACTGGAAAAGGCATTGAAGCCCTGGAAACCCAGGGACAGGTTGGGGAGCAGGCAGGAGTCCTTGTTGACCTCCTCGATGGCAAAGTAGAAAGCCAGCACATACTGGTAGTTCTTCCAAAACCAGCTAAGCACAGACGAAGAATTAGAGAAGATGTTCAATGTAATCCAGGGGCACCTCCTCTGTCAAGCACAGAGGCAATTTGGGTTAAACTCAGGCATCCACCTCAGAGATTCTTCCCTGAGAGATGGAGCTCATGTAGGGAAGATTACCTGGCACCTGAAAGACAGTTCAGTGGTACTTTTCCCCTCAGAAAGTAAACTGAGAAGCTTTGAGGTCATCCTGAGTGGGTGAGAGGACATTTGCCTGAGTCATACCACTACCCACTGGGCAGATTTGATTTCCAGAGTTCTATAATTTGGAGACGCATCAGTGTATGTGCAAAACAGCCAGGAACTCTCCTCTGGACAGTGACAGCCACACATTCTCTTCTTTATAAACCCTTTAGCAAAGGCAAAGCTGCTTCCCAACCTGTAGTCTTGTGTCTAGTTAGAAGCAGATGCCAAGACACAAGCATTTTGGATTCCATGTATCTGGAGAAGCTTACAAATGGCCTGAATTGCCCATTCTCCAAACATTTGGGAGCAACATCCTCCACAGTAATTCCCAGATGGGGTGTTTTAGTGGTTGCTTTTTGGAATCTACTCAATCAATTCATGACAACAGTTTTGCTTAATTATAATTTCCTGAAAAGTCAGTAATTGAGTCAGACTCAATTCAATTTCATATACTTCAATCTGTTCACTCAGTTATTTAAAAATGGGGTTTTGGCGTGAATTCTCCTTCCTCTCTTCTCATTTTTCACTTGAATAATTTCTGCTCTATCCTAGTTGCTAAAAAAGTAAGTTGTTGATTTTTAGACATAGCTTTTACAGGTCTTTTTTTTTCTAAAAAACTCAATATTTTCTTTAAATTTTATTAATTTATTTCTTAGTGATTGTTTGGAATGGGTCTGATCCTGTGCTAATTTCTTAAACCTCAAAAACATTCTAAGAGTTTCACCTGTTAATGATCACTTTGGGTCATTATTTCATGCCACCAATATCTTATTTATACCCTCATTTCTTATGGGAGAATTGTGTAATTCTGCATGTACTTTATTTCTATTTCATGTCATTTTCTGTAATCTTTTAAACTGAATATCTGTGCAAAATTTTTATCCAATTCCCAGACAGCTGGTTTTCTTTAAATTCCCATGTTTGCCCATTCTTTCCAATATTTTTGTCCATATTATTATCATTTAAGTGCATTGAAATTTTTTGTGGCCTAAACAAATATGGAAATATTATTAATGTTGCAAAAATACATGATGAAAATATCTTTTGAATACACACTACAGGCCAAATTTAATGTGGGATTTTTAGATTCAACAGAAAAAATTTACATTTGGGGTTTGCCAAATGTTTAGTTTTTGATTTTGTGTTACTAAAAATTGACAGCAGGGACTGAACATTTTCTTTACCCCTAGTTATCTAATCTTATTTTTTATGACTTTTATGAAGGAAATATTTTCAAATTTTAAAACTTTAATTGAAGTTATTTTATTTTATTTTAATTCTCATAATTATTCCACATTAGTACACAGATTGTGGGGTTCATCTTGCATATTTATTAATTGTATAACACAATTTGCTCCATTTAATCTCCAGTAGTATCCCCTTTACTCCCATTCACCTTAACTGAGCAATTAAGACAAAATGTATATATGTTTATGGGGTGCTATGGATTGTTTCAATATATGTATGCATTATACTTTAAATCAACTTATGCACATCTCTCATCCCGAGTATTTTTTTATTTTCTGTGGTGTAAACACTGACTTCCTTCCTGTTGGTTTTGAAGGGCACTGTACACCAGCATTGCCTGTAACCATCCTGGTGTCCAGAGCACACGAGGCAGTCCTGCCGGTCTAGCTGTAGCTGAGCACCACTGAGACACCTCTACAGGCCTCACAGTCCATGTTCCTTCAGCCTCTGCTAACCTCCCATCCATTCTCCACTTCTATGAGATCATCTTTTGGAAAACATTCACCACTGTGGGAACAGATATTATGACATGCTTGTATGAATATGTCAAAGAGGACCCCAATTTTATGTATAACAATACTGCACTCAAAAAACCATAAAAAGCAGGATCAGAAGAAGAAACCAAACAGTAATTCCCAACATGACATTCATAGCATGTGATATCAGCTCAAGGTTGATGATTTTATCCTCTCAAACTTCAGACCTACATGGGAGTGGGATTGTGTCTCAGTGTTAGAGCACGTGCCTAGGATTTGTGAGGCACTGGGTTGGATTCTCAGTACCACATATAAAAAATGAATAAATTAAATATCTATCAACATGCAAAAATATATTTTAAAAAAATTCAGACCTACATGACATTGAACTATTAACAGTGAACAAGGGTGTCAACACCCTGCAGGGAATTGTTGGCATCAGAGTGGGATGTGGCAGGCTCCTGCCCACAAAGCTCTGGGAACTTGTGATATGACACCCTGCACCTGTGCTCTTTCCTGCTTGTCAAAGCACACAGTTTAAATTATGACACTTGAACCAAAGGAGGAAACCAGGGTGCTCCATCCACTTCTATTGACCACCATGCAAGTTTCATGGGAGTTTAACATTGAGAAGGAGCCATCAGAGGCAGAGAAGAAGGCAGATGAGTTGGATCCTGTGTTAGTCCCCATTGAGACACAACTCAGAGCACATATTTCCACACAGAACTACTTTCGCCAGAGCTAGGAAGCTAGTGCCTAAACTAGTTTAACCAGAAGGAGTGCTGGAGTGAGAAAGTCAGAGGGGAAGAGTTGCCAAGGTCACCACCTTCCAACTTTGAGGAGAAGGGAAAGGAGGCCTCAAAATTGCAGAGAGAGAGGGAGTGAAGTGAGGGTTAGACCTGAAATCAGTGCCACACCTGCCACACTGAAGGTCCAGGATGGGCAGAGCTCACAAACCCTGGCTCTTGGCAAAAGCTCAGACATGGACCTTCTGAAACTGCATGATCCAGGTGGATGCCTGCCCCCACAACCCTTCCCCAACTCAGGCCACAGGTTGGGGCCCAAAATCCAACATCCCCTGGCCAATGACAAATGCCCAGGCCACAAGCTGACAGAACATCATGATCCAGGTGGCTGCCTGCCCCCACCACCCCTCCTGAAATTCAGGGCACAGCTTGAGGTGCAAGACTCTATGAAATGGGAGCAGCTCATGGAGAACAGCTTAGGACTTGGCCTTGGTGCTCATGTAGAGCCTGCCTGGAAAGACCCAGCACCAGCCAGAAGAGAAAGTCTCACGCAGAGGCCAGACCTCACACAGGACTCCAGACTAGCCCTTGCATCAGAGAAAGACCAAGACCCATGTGATGCAGACCTGAGTTTTGACCTGCATCATTGTCAATCCTAAGGTAGTTTTGATGCACACATCCCATCCAGACCTTGTGGGTCCCTCTGCCTGGGAGAGTCTTGTGTGACCAAGCTTAGTAAAAGGAATGTCTCTATCACCTCTCTCCCAAACTCAAGAAGAAGAGACATACCCAGGCCAGGGCTTGCAGACAGACTTTCTGGAGTTGAGAGGCACCAGTAAGATACCTGTGCCACAATGGAACAGATGCATGGTTTTACACTCCCAGGTTCAGCATGGGCCTGTGTGCACCCAAGAGACAGTGCAGGTCCTGTGCTGTGAGACCTAAGTGTGAACCAGCTAAGCATCAGCCTAGGTGGCCATCGCACTGCTATTACAAACCCTACCTTGGGCACCACAGCATTTGGTAAACCTCATCACTTGTGGAAGCCCAGGGTAGTATGCACACCATTTATCCTTCCAACATAGTAGAGGCTGGTGCTACCTAACACTGCAGATCCTAAAGGCTTGCATGCACAGGCCTGCCTGCAGATGGAGCTTATGGAACAGCCAGGGACTGGGAACCCACATAGCTTCAGTACCTGGTGCCTCCATTCTGGCCAGTCTCCCTCAATGTTTGTTGGAGTGCCTTGGGGCACAAGATGACCTAAATAGTAGGTAACCCACAGCAGTGTGGGTATGGTCCTGCCCATTCTTGTGCTGGGCTGTGGGCTCAGTATGTGACATAGCTCTTTGGAGTTGATGGCCACAGGCATGGACAACATTAGAGGCTGGAACCTTCTCAAGTTTCTGCTCCCAGCGAAACCCTTGATGAGGAACCTGTACTTACCCTGGTCCCAGGGCAAGGCTTACAGCGATGAACTCACATCTTAGCTGCTCCCCTAGGCTGTTAGGAGCAAGAGAGCAAATGTAGAATTGAGACACACCCAGTCCTGCATTGCCTTCAAGTACTGAGATAGCAACAGTGTAAGGCAGCCCCTCAGCCAAGAGTGGCCAGAGGGAAGGACAGTGTAGGGCTACTGGAAATCACAGAAGCCTTGTCTTGTGGCAAGGCCCTGGGAGATGGGGCTTGGTCTGTTAAAACATCCTCAGGCATAGTCACATTCCCTTAGAAAACTACAATGTTAAGATCATGTCACACCCTAATAGGTGGCCTGGATGCTCCTGAGTCATGGGAACTTCGTCATACCCCCATCATCCTGAGAGCCATAACATCAAGACCCTCACAAAGCAAACTGAATGGGACTATTCAAAGGGTAAGGAATTAATTTATGGGGCATTAAATGGATGCCACCCAGGAGACCTTAATAACCAACTCATTAAGAGGGAAGGGAAACTGACATAGAAACAAGTGGACTCAATTGCCTTAAATCTCCACCTCTGAGCACCATAGGTCACTCTCTTGGTCACAGTTCAAGCAGCTCCAATACTATCAGTCAAAAGGCAGAAGGTGGACTTGGGTGGGACTCTGGAAACTTCCCTAAGACTAGCAATATGATGGAGGGTAAGCAGGGCATACCTCCTCTCTGAGAGGACCAGTTCTCTCCCTTGTAAGTGCCCCCTCACCCTTTCCTGTCACTTCCCGTAAACTTATGCTGGTAATGCTGAGTGACATATCTGACGTCTTCTCACCTGGTTGCAAGATGATGGGGTGAAGTGGGGCTTTGTGCTTCCTCAGTTTCATGGAAGGCCCCCACTCAGTAACAAGAGCACGCCCCAGTGCACTCCAGGTAAACCTGGTCCAGTGCTGTAAGAGTGGACTGGACCTCAGACTGGGACTATAAGCAGCTTGCTAGGGACTTCTGGGAAGACAGGCACAAACAAAGTCTTATTGCAGCCCGAGATAGGATTCCTATAGGTAGATAGAAATGGGGACCTCAGAGAATGGGATCCCACCACCACAAATTAAATCTCCTGGCTAAAGCTGACTTTCTTGCTTGTTTCTGGTTGCATGACTGGAAGGCCCCACTCATGTTGGGCACCACTTTCAGTTGATGCCCCAGGAAGGCACGGCCACAATGGTTATGCTGTTTCCTAGGCTATGATGACATTGCCGAGCCCCAGAGAGTTGTTTGAACAAAAGCAATTCTTTTGTTTTAAGGAACATGTACAGGATAAGCCCAGGTAAGCAAAGACATCCAACTTTCCCATTACAGGAATTAGAAATCTAAATTGAACACTCTCAATTGAGGCAGAGAATAAGAACAAGTGAGAGAGACTTTCCAATGAAGGGTTAGTTCCCCAACATCCAATCGTATCAAGAGCCCTAAACAAATAGCCACTGATGGTACCCATGTTTGGATCCTACCAAGTTGTGGGAGCTTCTGTGTTTGCTACTAATAAATCTGTTAGTGAGTTCACACTTTCCAATATCTGCAAACTTCCTTCTTTCTGTGTAAGAGACAAGCATCTTCCAGTGCTCACAGAACCCTTTGTTACAATCTAATGAAGACGTGAAGAAAATAACTGATTCTTTGTTTCCCAGGCAACACTGTACAGCAAAGGGCATCAAGGACTCTCAGGATCATAGAGGTTAGAAGTGAAGGGATGGGGCAAGAAATTGCATGAAAATGGAATCCAAAGAATATGCAGAAGTTATAACTACACCATGGGACAAGGGAGCCATCTCAGCAGATTCAAATCAAACAGTGCACAGAATTGTACATCTGTGTAGGATAAGAGACACTGGACCATTAGGCCTGGAAGGAATGCATCTCAACATGCTGAAGACATTTTACTAAGTCAGCAGCCACCTTCACACTGAATGGGCAAGACTTAAACCTACTCTCCAGAGTCTAGAAGAAAAGAAGGATGCACCCTCCCATCCCTTTCATTCACAATCATATTGGAAGGCCTAGCAGAGCAGTCAATCAAGAGAAGATTTACAGTGCATCTTATTTGCAAAGGAGGAAGTCAAAACACCACTGTTGGTATAAGGGATATTCATATATGTAGGAAACCCCATAATTACAACAAAATTTATCACAACAAATAAAAATATGCAGCAAAGTTGGAGAATTCAAAGTTGATATGCACAAACAAGTAGTAATTCTACATTAACAATAAACTATCTTACACTGAGATGAATAAAGCTATCTGATTTATAATAGGTACAACAAATTCCAAGGGATACATTTAAGCAAATATGTGAAAAATCTCTGTAATCAAGATTGTAGAACACTGATGAAAGGAATTCAAGAGGACAGAAAGATATGGAAAGGAAAGTCATGTTTCCAGATAGGCAGAATCAACATTGCTAACTGGTCTCCACTATCCAAAGAAATCTTCATCACATTACCAATGATGTTTCCTTATAATGATCCTGAAATTCCCATTGAATCACAGAAATCCCCAAACTGGCCAAAGAAATTTGGAGAAATACCATAAAGTGTGAGAAGTTATACTGCCTGATTTCAAAATACACTACAAAGCTTTAGGCATGAGACACCAGGGTAGTTTATAAAAGTAGACATATAGACCAAGAGAAAAGGACAGAGAGCCAGAAATTAACCCACATATCTGAAGTCAACTGAACTTGGCAAAGTTGTGAAGGGCACTCACTGTGGAAAGTGTTGCCATTTCAATTAATGGTGCTGGGGAAGCAAGACTATCTCTCTTCCAGGTACAAGCATCAGTCTGAAATGCATTAAAACTAAAATGCGAGATAGAAAAATATGAAATGACTAGAAGAAATCATCAGGAAGTGCTGCAGTACATTGGAATGTGCCAGAGTGCTTTTGGACAAGACTTCAGATAGACAGGAAAAAAAGCAAAAATAGGCAAATGTGACTGCATGAAAGTAAAAGGCCCCACTTAGAAAAAGAAAGAACTAAAAGAGTAAAGAGATAACTTGAAGAATACAGAAGATATTCTCAAGCTCTCATCTGACAAGGGACTGATATCCAGAATATTGAGGGAACACAGAAACTCAAGAGAAAGAAGAAAACAATACAAAATCAGTACAACGGAAAGCAAAATAACCATATTCCAAAACAATGAGGGACACTCTATATAGAGTAATGGATTTTATGTTGAAATTAAAACTATAGATATTATGACATTGTTTACCATAAAGATACAATCAATACATTAAAATATATTTGTTAGATCTGATTAGATCTTGATAAAATAGTAACTAAGCATGTAGCAAACACCCCACCCCACCCATTAATAGAAACTACATCAATGTTTTATGTTTTTGTTAAAACTTTTTTAAAAAAAATGTGAAAGACAAAAACACATTTTCTCATTCCACTTGAATACATAGACAAATCACTGTACATAATATGTTATTTAATGGAATCTAACAAAGTGCCAAAGATAAGAAATTTGATAATCAAGGAACATTTATTCCATCATCTCATGTCAGGAAAAAATTGATCATTGGATTTTCCCATCTGAGGAATTTAAGAGTAATATTGATCCTACAAACTGCAGAAAATTGAAGAACACAGAGCACTTCCTATCTTATCCTGAGAAACGAGAAGTACCTCCACAGCCAGATGGAACCAGGTGTTCAGATGTTTCAAGAAACACAGAGCACACCCGGATGGTCTGCTGCAGGATGACCCTGGAGGAGGCTGCAGACCTACAGGAGCAGTCACAGAAGATGACACAGGCCACAGATCCAGGCACAGCAACGGCCCAGAGCAGAGAGATGCCCAGAGATACAGGAAAGCTGAAAGCTCAGCAGGGCTGGTGGGAGGAGGGAGGAACCAGGGGAGGCTGCGGTTCGGATGGGAGATGGGAGGAGCTGGCTTGCCAGCAGGTGCTTAGTAGAATGTGGTCACAGCTTTGTGAGTGAGTGTGCCTTTGTGCCTTCCTTTCAATTGACATAATAAGGGAAAAGATGAAAATTTATGTTTAAATATTTAAATATTGATTATTAATATTATTTATTGAATGGTTGGAGAGATGAAACATGAACAGAAAACACTTTTACACCTTTGTGAATTTTTCATAATGAACCTCAGAATTACTGTATAGCAATAACACATTAAATGAGAAGTTAAAGAAAGAAGGGAGGACCTCAGAGCTCTGTGTCCTGCATTTCTGGCATTGCTGTGCACAGTTTTCACAACTCTCAAGGAGAAGAAACACCTGGAAGCACAGAGTTACAGACCGATGTGCTTTCACAATCATAAACGTACCTAACACACACACATAGCCTAGAACTCACCGAGTAGCTTTCAAGTCCATGTTTCATTGTAGTACAAAGGATATCCGGATACCTCTGAATCCTGGTTCATGTAGTAAAGGGGGAAAAACCCACTGAGGACCAGGTTTCCATCTCTGTAGACAGTCGGCCTGAAGTACTCTAAGCAATTCTTAATGTCCGTCCATGAAGTATGTACAGGCTGCAGAAGCATGAAGATAAGGAAGAACAACATGCCTGGCTCTGCCCAAAAAAAAAAAGCCCCGGGCACCGGGTGGGATTGAAAAGCTGGAACTGATCTTGTGGAGAGTCTCAGCCTCTTCAGGGAAGGTAAGTCCCTGAGTAGGGCACAGAAAATCCCCACTCACTCCATGCCCTCCAGCTAGGAGAGCACATGCAGGAGCATCTGGCCAGACTCAGGCATAGCTAGGAGCAAAGGGGGATTATTCAGGTCAACATGGTGCTGAGACTTCACACTTAATGTGCTGTGGTCAGAGCAGCTCTGGTTCTCCTCTTTTCTCTGCTTTCCTACAGTCTATCCTGGAGCTCTGGGCACCTGTGCCCAGAGGCCCTGCACCTGTCGCCCTGCAAGTTGGTGAAAAACACTTTGAAAAACATGTTTGAGACTCCTCCTGTGGGGCCTATGATTTCACCATGTTCCAACAAGGCATTGGGGACCAGCATGTCCTGAGAGAGTGGGCCCTGTAACCCTGTGACCTCAGGGGCCAGAGGAGGTTGTGTCAGATGCTTGTTCTGAAGAATTCAGCATGTTTGAATGAGCTGGTGTTGGAATGAACCAAACACCCAGTATAGTGAAACAGACATTATGAAATCATGTACATGTATCACTGCACGACTGATGTGATTCTGAATATGTATAATCACAAAAATGAGAGGTCACATCTATTCATGTATGATCTTTCAAAATGTATAAATGCATTCTACTGTCATGTACAACTAATTAGAGCTAATAAAATTTAAAATTAAAAAAAAAAAACCACCCGGGAGTACATTTGCACATGATGGTTTAGGAAGAAGGTGAAGGCTGAGTCAGTCAGTGAAGACTTCCTGTGCAACTCCCAGCAGGCCTTGACCAACATGTCTAAAAACACCATATGGCCTCAGTATCCTTCCAGAATAACGGGCTTTATTATTGACAGATGGGAAGCTGACCTCGAACTCTTCACAGAACTGAAACTAGTGACCCCTAAACCTGGTGCTCTGAGCCCTGCCCCTTAAGAATTCCTGCCCAAGTCTCCTTGTTGCCTGGCTTCATGTGACACAGCCTCAAAGCCCTGATCTCCACACAGGACTCACCTCCTTTGGTCATGTCCTTCTGATGCCATTATTTATGGAAAACTTTTGTCATAGCATTTTCTTATTTATTCATTTTTATTTTCAATTGTTGTTGACAAGTATAAATGGTATATATATTGTTTTACAGAAGATGTTTTGAGATTATATCTATGTGCTTAGGAATGACTATGTCAAGATATTTAACATAAGCATTTCCTCCCATACTCCCAGCACACACACTTCAATACACTCTCAGAAGGTTTTAAGTATAAAATATTTTTCACTAGCTGGATTGAGCATGCTCACAGATCTCCTGAACTTGCTCCTCCTGGATAAATGAAAGTGTGTTTCCTTTGGTCCATATTTTCCCAGTCCCCCTGCGGCTCAGCCTCTGATCCCCACAATTTGATTCTGCTTATAAGTTTGACATTTTTATCCCTGGATGAGTAAGTTGAGGGTATTTGTGTTTCTCATCCTCGACTATTTCACTGAACACAGTCTCACCCTCGTTATCCATTGTTGTCAAAGAGTGACAGCATTTCTTTCTTCTGTGGAGGATTTGTTGCATCCTATTCCCATGTGCATAATGAATGTGCATTTTCATCATGCATTTATCTGTTGACACACACTCAGCTGGATCCTAGGTATTGCACATTATGCTGCAGTGGATATTTGGGGACTGATGTCTCTTGGGCATAAGGATCTCACACTCTCTGTGTATGTACCATGTAGTGAGTGTGCTGGATCATAGGGCAGTTCTATTTCAAGAATTCTGGGAAATCATGCTGTTCCTCACAATGAATGTGTAAATCTATATTCCTCTCTGCACATTAGAAGAGTCACCTACACATCTAAAATAACACTTCCTATTTGTATTCTTCTAATTTCTTTGGTCTGTCTAATTGCTCTGGCTAGAGTTTCAAGAGCAATGTTGAATAGTAGTGGCAAAAGAGGGCATCCCTGCCTTGTTCCAGTTCTCAGGGGGAAAGTTTTCAATTTTTCTCCATTTAAATGATGTTAGTTGTGGGCTTAGCATAGATACCCTTTACAATGTTAAGGAATGTCCCCACTATCCCTATTTTTCCTAGTGTTTTGAGCATGAATGGGGCCTGTATTTTATCACATGCTTTCTCTGCATCTATTGAAATAATCATGTGGTTCTTCACTTTAAGTCTGTTGATGTGGTAAATTACATTTATTGATTTCTGGATGTTGAACCAACGTTTCATCCCCGGGATGAAACCCACTTGATCATGGTGCACTAGCTTTTTAATATGCTTTTGTATGTGATTCACTAAAATTTTTTTAAGAATTTTTGCATCTATGTTCACTAGAGATATGGGTCTGAAATTTTCTTTCCTTGATGTGTCCTTCCCTGGTTTTGGTATCAGGGTGATATTAGCTTCATAGAATGAGTTTGGAAGGATTACTTCCTTCTCTATTTTGTGAAATACTTTGAGGAGTATTGGAATTAGCTCTTCTTTGAAAGTCTTGTAGAACTCGGCCGTGAATCCATCTGATTCTGAACATTCCTTTGTTGGTAGGCTTTTGATGACTTCCTCTATTTCATTGCTTGAAATTGATCTATTTAAGTTGTGTATGTCCTCCAGATTCACTTTGGGTGGCTCAAATCCCTCTAGGAACCTGTTGATGTCTTCCAGGTTTACTATTTTTTGGAGTATAAATTTTCAAAGTTGCTTCTTATTATGTTTTATATTTCAATTTCATCTGTTGTTAAATTTCCATTTCCATCACAAACTTTAGTAATTTGGAGTTTCTCTCTCCTTCTCTTCATTAGCATGGCTTAGGGTTTATCAATTTTTTTTTTCAAAGAACCAACTTTTATCTCAAACTATCGCTATTTGCTGATGACATGATTCTCTATTTAGAAGACCCAAAGAATTCCACCAGAAATCTTCTGGAACTCATAAATGAATTCAGTAAAGTAGCAGGAAATATAACTTATGCTCATAAACCCAGTGCATTTTTATTCATAAGTGATGCATCCTCTGAGAGAGAAATTAGGAAAACTACCCCTTTCACATTAACCTCAGAAAAAAAAATAAAATACTTGGGAATCAATCTAACAAAACATGTGAAAGACCTCTACAATGAGAACTACAGAGCACTAAAGAAAGAAGTTAAAGAGCATCTGAGAAGATGGAAAGATCTCCCATGTTCTTGGATAGGCAGAATTAATATTGTCAAACTGGCCATACTTCCAAAAATGCTATACAAATTCAATGCAATTCCAATTAAAATCCCAATGATGGACCTCATAGAAATAGAGCAAGGAATCATGAAATTCATTTGGAGGAATAAGAGACCCAGAATTGCTAAAGCAATCCTCAGCAAGATGAGCAAAGCAGGGGGTATCACAATACCAGACCTTCAACTATACTACAGAGTAATAGTAAGAAAAACAGCATGTTATTGATACCAAAATAGACAGGTAGATCAATGGTACAGGATAGAGGACACAGAGACAAACCCACATGAATACAGACACCTCACACTTGACAAAGGAGCCAAAAACATGCAATGGAGAAAAGACATCCTCTTCAACAAATGGTGCTGGGAAAACTGGAAATCTATATGCAGCAAAATGAAACTAAACCCATATCTCTCACCCTCTACAAAACTCAACTCAAAATGGATCAAGGACCTAGAAATTAGACCAGAGATCCTGCACCTAATAGAAGAGAAAATAGGTCCAAATTTTCTTCACATTGGCCTAGGACCAGATTTCCTTAACTTGTCTCCCATGGTGCAAGAAATAAAAGCTGGAATCAGTGATTGGAATAGAGTCAAACTAAAAAGCTTATTCTCAGCAAAGGAAACAATCAGCAATGTGAAGAGAGAGCCTTCAGAGTGGGAGAAAATCTTTACCACACACACTTCAGATAGAGCACTAATCTCCAGAATCTACAAAGTGCTCAAAAATCTTTACACTGAGAATACTAATAACCCAATCAACAAATGGGCCAAGAAAATGAACAGACCCTTTACAGAGGAAGATCTACAAGCAATCAACAGATTTATGAAAAAAATGTTCATCAGCACTCGTTATAAGAGCAATGCAAATCAAAACCACCTTAAGATTTCATCTTACCCCAATTAAAATGTCTTTTATTAAGAATACAGGCAACAACAGGTGTTGGCGAGGATGTGGGGAAAAGGGTATACTCATACATTACTGGTGGGAGTGCAAGTTGGTGCAGCCACTCTGGAAAGCAGTGTGGAGATTCCTTAGAAAACTTGGAATGCATCCACCATTTGACCCTGCTATCCCACTCCTTGGCCTATACCCAAAGGACTTAAAATCAGATTACTACAGTGATGCAGCCACATCTATGTTCATAGTTGCTCAATTCACAATAGCTAGATTATGGAATCAACCTAGATGTCCTTCAGTAGATGAATGGATACAGAAACTGTGGTGTATATACACAATGTAATATTACTCAGCCATAAAGAGTAAAATTATGGCATTTGTAGATAAATGGATGATGTTTGAGAGTGTTATGCTAAGTGAGATCAGCCAATCCCAAAAATCCAAAGGCCGAATGGTCTCTCTGTTAAATGAATAATGATGCATAATACGGTGGGGAAGGGTGGCAAGAATGGAAGAAGGATAGATAGCATAGCAGAGCCCAGAGGTGAGAGTATTCATCATGGGAAGTGGGCACTGAGGAGAGTATACGTGGGTCATCCTCTCCCCAGGGGCCTAGTTCAAAGGCCTGCATTCTGCTCAGCCAAGACCAGTGAGAATTCCAGGTCCTGGGAGGCGGACACAGAGTCAGACGTCAGGTTCAGCCCAGCAAAGTGGGGTGAGAGTTCGCCACCCAGGATGGAGGCCCAGAGTGCTCCCGTGAGACCTCTGAGGGTGCAGTAGGCACAGTGTAAAAGTGGGAGTCTTCATCGTGGGGTAAGTAAGCACAGATTGCACACTTGTGGCTCCCACACTGTGGGGCCGAATCCAGATGCCATGTCTTACTTCAGCCTGACCCTAGCCTGCAGTCTACTGCTAATGAAGACTAGAAGGTGCAACATTGGAAACCTGCAGGGATGCCACTTGTTTTAAGGGATGAAGCTGCTATACCTCACATTCTCATGGATAGAAGGGAAGATACATGAACAACATGAGAAGACGGGAAGAAAGTGTCTCAAACAAACCTAGAAACATCATCAAAGAATCCAGTGATAACATGGTAGAAGACATGTCAGAAAGGGAGTTCAGAATGTACATAATTAAAATGATTAGAGAAGCAAACAATGAGATGAGAGAACAAATGCAGGAAATGAATGATTCCACCAATCAACAATTTAAAGAACAGATGCAGAAAGCAGACAATCATTTCAATAAAGAGATAGAGATGTTGAAAACAAACCAAACAAAATTCCTTGAAATGGAGGAAACAATAAACCAAATCAAAAATTCAATAGACAGCATAAGCAGTAGAATAGATCACCTGGAGAATAGAACATCAGGCATTGAAAACAAAACATTTAATCATGAAAACAAAGTCGACCAAATAGAAAAAATGGTAAGAATTCATGAACAAAGCCCACAAGAATTATGGGATATCCTGAAAAGACCAAATTTAAGAATTATTGGGATTGAGGAATGCACAGAGTTACAAACCAAAGGAATGAATAATCTATTCAATGAAATAGTGTCAGAAATTTTCCCACATCTGAAGAATGAAATGAAAAATCAGATATAAGAGGCTTACAGGTCACCAAATGTACAAAACTACAACAGGTCAACACCAAGGCATATTACAATGAAAGTATCTAACATACAAAATAAAGATAGAATTTTAAAGGCTATGAGAGAAAAAAAATCAGATTACATGCAGGGGGAAAAATATGGTTATCAACAGATTTCTCAACTGAGACACTAAAAGCCTGTAGTGCCTGGAATGAAAGAAAATGGATGCCAAACAAGTATCCTGTACCCAATACTCAAATTCAGATTTGGAGATGAAATAAAATCCTTCCATGATAAACAAAACTAAAAGAATTTACAAATAGAGAGCCAGCACTACAGAACATTCTCAGCAAAATATTCCATGAGGAAGAAATGGACAACAACAATGTAAACCAGTATAGGGAATAACTACCCTAAAGGAATAGTCAAGTAAAGGAGAAACCAAGAAAAGTTAAAAAACAAAAATAAGCCATAATGTTTGGGAATACAAATGATATCCCAATAATAACCCTGAATGTTACTGGCCTGAACTCATCAATCAAAAGACATAGACTGGCCCAACAATATTCTACCTCCAAGAGACACATCTCATAGAAGAAGATACCCACAGACTAAAGATAAGAGGATGGGGAAAAACATACCATGCACATGGATGCAGTAAAAAAAAAAACAGGGGTTTCCGTCCTCATATCGGATAAAGTGCACTTCAAGCCAAAATTAGATGAGAAAGTGAAGGACATTTCATTTTCCTAAAGGAAAGCATAAATCAGCAAGACATAACAATCATAAATGTTTATGTGCCAAACAATGGCGCATCCATGTATGTCAATCAAATCTTTCTCAACTCCAGGATCCAAATAGACCACAACACAATCATACTGGGTGACTTTAACACAGTCCTCTCACTATTGGACAGAATTTCCAAGCAAAAACTGAACAAAGAAACTATAGAACTCAGTAACATAATTGCTACTTTAGACTTAACAGACATATATAGACTATTTTATCCATCAAGAACTGAATACACTTTCTTCTCACCAGTACATGGATCCTTTTCTAAAATAGACCATATGTTAGCCCCCAAAGCTACTCTTACCAAATATAAAAAGATAGAGATACTACCTTGTATTCTATCAGATCATAATGGAATGAAATTAGAAATCAATGATAAAACAAAAAACAGAAACTGCGCCAACACCTGGAGATTAAAATATATGCTGTTGAATGATGCATGGATAACAGAGACATCAGAGAGAAATAAGAAAATTCTTAGAGATCAACTAGAACAATGACAAAACATATCAAAATCTCTGTGATACTATGAAAGCAGTGCTAAGAGGAAAATTCATTGCATGGCACACATTTAATAAAAGAATGAAAAGTAAACAAATAAATGAGCTCATATTACAAATTAAAGCCCTAGAAAAAGAACAGTACATCACCAAATGAGAAGAAGACAGGAAATAATTAAATTCAGAGCAGAAATTAATGAAATTGAAACAATAGGAACAATTCAAAAAAT
>JAJEJO010044366.1:20337-56896 GCA_020662805.1 Glaucomys volans | reverse complement strand
AAATGAGAAGAAGACAGGAAATAATTAAATTCAGAGCAGAAATTAATGAAATTGAAACAATAGGAACAATTCAAAAAATGGACAAAACAAAAGGTTGTTTCTTTGAAAAAATAAACAAAATGATAAAACCTTAGACACACTAATGAAGAGAAGGAGAGAGAAAACTCAAATTACTAAAATTTGTGATGAAAAAGGAAATATCACAACATACATTAATGAAATACAAAACATGATTAGAAGCTATTTTCAAAATTCATACTCCAACAAAATAGAAAACCTAGAAGACATCAGCAGGTTCCTAGAGGCATATGAGCCACCCAAACTGAATCTGGGGAACATACACAGCTTAAATAGATCAATTTCAAGCAATGAAATAGAAGAAATCATCAAAAGCCTACCAACAAGGAAAACTCCAGGACCAGATGGATTCACAGCCGAGTTCTACAAGACCTTCAAAGAAGAGCTTGTTCCAATACTCCTCAAAGTATTTCATGAAATAGAGGAGGAGGGAACCCTTCCAAACTCATTCTATGAAGCTAATATCACCCTGAAACCAAAACCAAAGAAGGACACATCGAGGAAAGAAATTTTCGGACCAATATTCCTAATGCACATAGATGCAAACATTTTAATAAAATTTTAGCAAATCGCATACAAAAGCATATTAAGAAGATAGTGCACCATGATCAAGTGGGTTTCATTCTGGGGATGAAAGGTTGGTTCAACATCCAGAAATCAATAAATGTAATTCACCACATTAACAGACTTAAAGTCAAAATCCTCATGATTATTTCAATAGATGCAGAAAAAGCATTTGATAAAATATAGTACCCCTTCATCCCCAAAATGCTAGAAAAAATAGGGATAGTAGGAGTGTTCCTTAACATTGTAATGGATATCTATGCTAAGCCCACAGCCAACATAATTTTTAAAGGAGAAAAATTGAAAGCATTCCCCCTGCGAACTGGAGAAAGGCAGGGATGCTCTCTTTCTCCCCTTCTATTCAGCATTGTCCTTGAAACTCTAGCCAGAGTAATTAGACAGACTAAAAAAATTAAAGGTTTATGAATTAGGTTTAGGGTTAGGGTTAAAATATTTGGGAATCAATCTAACAAAAGAGGTGAAAGAGCTCTACAATGAGAACTACAGAGCACTTAAGAAAGAATTTAAAGAAAGTCTGAGAGGATGGAAAGATCTCCCATGCACTTGGATAGGCAGAATTAATATTGTCAAAATGGCCCTAGTACCAAAAGCAGTATACAAATTCAATGCAATTCCAATTAAACTCCCAATGATGGACCTCACAGAAATAGAGCAAGCAATCAGGAAAATCACTTAGAGGAATAAGAGACCCAGAATAGCTAAAGCAATTCTTAGTGAGAAGAGCGAAGCAGGGGGTATTGCAATACTGAACCTTCAACTATACTACAGAGCAATAGTAACAAAAACAGCATGGTATTGGCACCAAAGTAGACAGGTAGATCAGTGGTACAGAATAGAGGACACAGAAATAACCACACATATATACAGGTTTCTCATACTTGACAAAGGAACCATTAACATACAATGGACAAAAGATAGCTCTTAAACAAATGGTTCCAGCACAAATGGAAATCCATATGCAATGAAATGAAACTAAACCCATATCTCTCACACTATACAAACCTCATCTCAAGATGGATCAAGGACCTAGAATTAGACCAGAGAACCTGCACCTAATAGAAGAGAAAATGGGTCCCAATCTTCAACATGTTGTCCTAGGACAAAATTTCCTTAACATGACTCCCGAAGCCCACAAAATGAAATCAGGAATCAATGATTGGGATAGAATCAAACGAAAAAGCTATTTCTCAGCAAGGGAAACAATCATCAATGTGAAGAGAGAGCCTTCAAAGTGGAAGAAAATCTTTGCCACACACACTTCAGGTAGAGCACTATTCTCCAGAATCTATAAAGTACTCAAAAATCTTTACACCAAGAACACTAATAACCCAATCAATAAATGAGCCAAGGAAATGAACAGGCACTTTACAGAGGAAGATCTGCAAGCAATCAACAAATTCATGAAAGAATGTTCAACATCTCTAGTTATAAGATAAATGCAAATCAAAACCACCTTCAGATTTTATCTTACCCCAATTAGAATGTCTTTTCCTAAGAATAGAGGCAACAACAGGTGTTGGTGAGGATGTGAGGAAATGGGGACACTCATACATTGCTGGTGGGATTGCAAGTTGTTGCAGCCACTCTGGAAAGCAGTGTGGAGATTCCTTAGAAAACTTGGAATGGATGCACCATTTGACCCAGCTATCCCACTCTTTGGGACACCCAAAGGACTTAAAATCAGATTACTACAGTGATGCAGCCACATCAATGTTCATAGCTGCTCAATTCACAATAGCTAGATTATGGCACCAACCTAAATGCCCTTCAATAGATGAATGGATAAAGAAACTGTGGTATATATACACAATGGCGTATTACCCAGCCAAAAAGAAGAATAAAATTATAGCATTTGTAGGTAAATGGATGATGTTGGAGACTGTCATGTTAGGTGAGATTAGCCAATCCCCAAAATCCAAAGGCCAAATGATTTCTCTGATAAGTGAATGATGATGCACAATGAGGGGTGGAAGGGTGGCAAGAATGGAGGAAGGATAGATTGTATAGAGGAAAGAGTGGGTGGGGTCAGGGTAGGGGGATAATAATAACAACAGAATGAGACAGACATAATTGCCCTGTGTATATGTTTGAATGCATAGATGGTGTGACTCTACTTTGTTTACAACCAGAGAAACAATAGCTGTACTCAATTCTGCTCAATGAATCAAAATTAATTTAAAAAATTGAAAAAAAAAATATTCCTACTGTTCCTTTGTATTCCTTGCTTTGGAAATGTCTATTCAGGGCACCTGTCATTTTTTTGCCATTGGTTTGGTTGTTTTCCTACTATTGAGGTGTCTGTGTCCCTTTTACACTTTGGATATTAAATACCTTATTTTATGAACTATTTGCAAATTCAGTTATTTAGGAGATAGGTTCTGCACCATGAGTTATGCAGGTTCATTGCTATAAAAACTCTCAGTCTGTCCTAAAACAAATCTAGATGGTACATCTGACTCCATACTGAGGCTCTATCATGTGTGTATATATATATGGTACAGTCTGTTTTAGCAATGGCCATGATGAACCCAACAACAGAAACCAAGGAGGTGAGAAAATGATGCCATTGGTGGAGAGAGTAAACAGGAGATGCAGGACAGCACTAATGGGAGCTCTGCATACTATGTTACAATAAATGTAATAATGCTACATTTTTCCATAAGTCGAAGGAATATGTAAGTAGATGGATGAAAGGTATCACAATGAGTATACATTAATCAGTAACAGTCACTTATTATCAAGCATTATGTAACCTACTTAATTACATGTGCTATACTTTACCGTGTCTTACAGCACAGGATAAATTTGCTTACAAACATGAGGAATGCTTGCCACCTTGATGTTCTTGAGACTACAATTTCCCCAGGTGCTAGACATATTTATCTCTTGCATAATCTGTTGAGACTCATGTAAAAATGTGGTCCAATATTGATGAAAAGCCATAGAACTGATTCACACTAATTACTTATTACTGGTCTTTTGGGTTATTTCTGTCCTCCTTCTAGAGTTTTGGTAGGTTGCACATGTCTAGAAATTTGTATATTTCTTCTAGATTTTTAAATTTATTGGAATATAGGCTTTAAAATAGTACCTAATAATCCTGTGGATTTCAGTGATATCTGTGGTGATCTCTTATTTCCTTTCCAATTTTATTAATTTTAATTTTCTCTCTTTTTGTTCTTTTGGCTAACATTTTATCAATCTTGTTCATTTTTGTCCATTAACTACCATTTTGTTCAGTCAATACTGTGTACTGTTTGTTTATTCTAATCAGCTCTGATCTTATTATCTTACTGGTTTTTAATTTATTAGTTCTATTTTTATAGGACATTGAGATATAACATTAGGCTTTTGATTTTGAATCTCTTTTTTAAAGTGGTCACTTATAGGTATAAACTTTACTCTTAGAGCCATATTCATAGTGTCCCACTCTAAAACACCAGCATGGAAAAGAGGGAGGGATGAGGGAAAGGAATCAAGAAGTATTGGGTCTGAAATGAAGCATATTATATTTCATGCATATATGGTTATGTCAAAATGAAGTTCACAATGATGTATAATTATACTGTAGTTATAAAATATTAAACATTTAAATTTCTTCCTTAATTTCATCTGTGATCCCTATAACTTCCCAAGTTTGAACCAAGAGGATGTAGAAGATCTAAACAGATCAATAAAAAGAAATGAGGTTGAAGGAGAAGCAAATAGTCTTCCAACAGCAACAAAAACAACGAGGCCAGGACCAGATGAATTCTCAACAGTGTTCTACCAGATCTTTAAATAACTCATGCAAATGCTCTTCAAATTATTCCCTGAAAGAGAAAGTGGAAATTCCAAATTTATTCTGTTATACCCAGTGAAAACAAAATCATCCAAGCCCTCACATAAAGTCAAAAGAAGTCTTTATTTAAAGCTGGTCATTGATGACTTCCCACACACCTAAAAGCGGTGTGCCCGGGAATCAGCACACTGTTAATTTGTTGCCAGTATTTATAGGGAGGGGAGGAAGGGGTTGGGGCTATCTTGGGCCAGTTTGGCAGTTATTAGCTGGGGGAGGAGAAGGGGGTGGTGCTGTCTCTGATGGCAGTTTTGGCAGTTATAGGAAGGGGGAGAAAAAGGGGGCCGGGCAGTTTCTCCCTCCTGCGGGGAGGGGAAGAGGTTAGGGAGGGGTCATCTCTCCCTCCTGATGGTAGTTGAGGAGTACAACATTTTGGGGAGTATAACATTCCCCACTGGTCTTATCCACACGAACAAATCCTTGTTTAGGGAACTAGATGGGATATGAGGTTTTTCAGTCTCCAAATTCCCAGACTCTAATGGCCTCCATTCCTCAATTTGACCAGATTCCCTATCCTGCACTGTGTGTCCTCAATTAGGAAATCTTTACTGCTGTAAGGAGAGAGGGTGACAACCGCTCTGGCTGCTTCCAGCTCGAAGGGGGTAGAATGGGGCAAGCAGTTTGAAGTTCCTTTTAGAAATCTGGCCAACTGAGGGGTCCAGGGTAGAAGTCTGCTTGGGAAAGTGCAGGTTGTAAATTCATCTGGGGGTGGGTGCTTCTATGAATGAGAAACAGAGAGACATGGTTACTGAAATGAGATTACATAAACTATTGTTTCTTTCTCTTTTTTAAATGTCCAAGAACGGCTATGGTTTGGTTTTTAACTTTTTTGCTAGGTGTTTAAGGTGAAGCTGATCAAATTGACCTGTTTCTGTTTCTTAAGAGTCAGCTGAGTTCCCAGAGGAACACTTGTGGGGCACTTGAGAGCAGCTTCTTAGCTCCTTTAGTGTTTGCCATTTGCTAGGTATGGTCTCCTTGATGAAGTGCCTTCCCTTGGAAGCATCAGGGATGTCTCCCTTTTCAAAGACCCTCCTCTGTAGCAGGTGTATTGATTGGCTTTCCATCCTTTAGTGAGTCTCATCAATCTCCCTGATCAGGAAGTTGTGTGGCCCAGAGTTGCCAAGCTCCTTTAGAGAAGCTCTCTTTTCCTTGGATTCAGGCTGACTCCAAGGGCAAGAGCCAAATACTGGTCGCAATCTCTAAGTCTGATCCTAAACATCCAGCAAGCCAGTCCCACCAGCCACAAAGCAAGAGCACTGGGTTTCAACTTCAATATTCACTGACCCACAGTTATACACCCCCTTCTTATTTAACTGGGGTCTATATTATCTTAGCTGTTTTATAGGTGATGGCTTAGTATCTCAAGTTAATTTAGGTTGTTCTTGAAGCAGTACTTCTGCAAAACTTTAATCAGGCAACCATTATACAGTTTAGTTTGTGTAATAGTCATCTTAAATGTTGCCTGAGCTATATATTAAATGTTCTGTTTGATATCACAGTAATTTTTCAACAAAAACCAATATTTGAATATAATTTCAAACAAGCTGAAGTCTGGCCTATCCTGGAACCACTTTGACATGCAGCAGAGTGGGAGGCAGATCCTCATAAGGCAGGACTCCCCCAAATCCTAGGTAGTGTTCTAGTCATGAAGCTGATCTTTACCTTCTCTTTGTACATCATTTTACACAGTCCACATGCAGTGTTTCCCAAGTCAATGAGAATGGCCATCAACACAATGCATGACATCCAAAACAAATCAAGGAAAGGCCAAGAGTTTCCAACTTTCCATCATGTGGCAAAATGACCGAATGCCTCCATGTTTCATGATATTAACCTTCAAAGAAATCAGGCTTTCACCAACTCTAAGTACATTTGCATCCAAATTTTGATCTCAGTGTAAAAGCAACAAATTTACATATATCCTTCTGATAACAGGTCCTGCCAGATAACATCAAATGGTATCATCAAGTCCCCAATAAAGTTTGTCATTTCTACAAGTTTAAAATTACCAGCACAGACAAGCCTCGTTCAGAGAACATCAGCCTGACAAATCCTCTGCTCTAAAGACTTTTGCACCTGGAAGGCATGGACAGATTAATATAGGAATAAGAGCAACCAAACCTAGTTTTTCAAGAAAAACCTAGACTCTGGAATGTTGCACAAAACCCCACCAGTTATTTAACTACAATAGTATAAACCCCAATCTCCAAGACCAATTGCTCCAAAGAACAAAACTGAACAGACACAATGTTAAGAGTAAATTAGTGTTTTTAACAAAATTCTTGTCATTTAAGCATATTTATTACACTTTGGTTTATATCAGGCCATTAATATTTGACCTTAGGGTAAAACCTTAAATAGCTTTCAATTGATGGTTTCACGTACATATAATCACTTAGTTTATACACAGACTTGTTGAAATTTGCCCTTCACTTACACACAGACCTTTTAGCCAGAAACATTTTCTTTTTCCTTCCGCTGAATATATTTCTATGCCTAGAATCTTCCACTTTTCCTTTCCAATCTATTGACTCCTCCTTGTTCACATTCTAAAGCAACTCTTATGGAATTTCTGAATTTAGATAAATTATTCCATTTTAATAAGATGAAATATTTTGTTACATATAGTACTTCAATTGAATCACAGTTGAAACTTTTGGATCCCTTTGTATATAGGATTGTACTTGTTAGTATTTCACTCTTAGTAACCTTGTTTTTAGTGATGACACAAAGCAATTTCAAACCCGTCTTATTTACCAATCCATGAAAACACCAGTAATGTTTTCAGTATATTACCCCATGGAATTTAAAGTTTTAAGAGTACTCAATGCTATTTAACAGCATTTTAACTTTATAAATTAACCAGATACCTCTAACACACACATTTGAGTAATTTTATATGTATCAAATCTAATTTACTTATTTTACTGTAAAAACCAAGATCAGACAAGTAGTATATGCTATCTCTTTCCTATGGAAGAAAAGTCCTAAAAAAACACAATTGATATTATACATTTTATAGATATCAACATTTTATTAATTTGACCACCTAGAGACTTGTGAGGTAAGTACCTTCATCTATTTACCCAGTTGAAATTGAACCTTTTAAATCACGTGAATTAAAGGTATCTGGATCCATTTTACATTTTAATTTCTTTGAACATTCTTTATGTCAATTTGTTATCACAGATGACAAGACAACACAATATACGCTTAACACATAAAGGTCTTGTAGCTTCTTATCTCCATTGCAATGTAAGAGATGTTCCAAAACTCGAGTTGAATAAAACTAGGACTGACCAAAGTTGTGAGGTCAAAAAATTCAAAATCAAGAGTCCTGGAAAAAGAACACGGCCATTAATTATTTTAGTAAAGCCCATACAATTTACTTTTGCTGTAGTTCAAATAAAAGACTCTTTTCATTTTTCTGAACCACACTGCTGAGCTTCAGGCACAGACTACTTAAACCTTGCAGTATTTGCAGCTTTAAAAACCTAAAAAGTTATCTGACTGATACTGGTAATCAGCAATTTCTTCATATTCTTCCACCATGCTAGTGCCAAATACCCTTATAAGGCTTAAGGGACAGAAGTGCTCTGACCCAAAATGTGATACCAGCTTGACCTGTATGTAGTTGATGAATATCTTTACATATTTTTCATAAATCTGTTCATCTAAAGGGAAACACTGGACATTCTGCTCATCTCTACCATGGAAAGTACCTAGCTTAATCCATTTATTTGTGGGATATCTGTCACTATAGAAACCAGAAAGTCTTCAGTAGTAGAAGAAAATAATTCGTAATTTGTAAGACCAAGCTGTATTCCTTGAATAGGCTCACAAAGTTCAATAACAAACCAAATTTTAGTGCTGCAAGGATTCAACATATAGTGTTCCATATTTTAACACAGTAAACCAAGCAGCAGCTGGAATCTAAGAAAACAAAGTAGGAAATGGCTTTGGCAGAGTCCAATATGCCTGCTCTGCATAGAGCAGGTGATTTGTGTATTCCTTAAGCCAGGAATCTCTTACCTGAGTCTTGAAGGATGGTGGCTGCATTATCTGCTTTTAAGTAGCCAATGGGTGCCCAATTTTGTCTTCCAGAAAGAAAGAGGGACAGAGTCTTCAGGTGGTGTTGACAGTCATCGCAGGTGTGTTGATGGGTGAAGAAAACAGACTCTAAAAGGGATATGAGCTCTTGTGGCTCATCAGAGAATGATGGGTTTTTGTCCTTCCAATTATATAAATCACTGGTAGTGAAAGGTACATATACCATGAAAGGGCCCTGCTTGGAAGGGGCCAATCTCATAGGAAGAACAGGAGCTGGGACTGAACCTGTGTAGGGAGTAGTATATCAATCCAAATTTGAATGAAGGTAGCTGGTCAGGATGATGTATCTGCCCAAAGATGACCTCTCAGACCCTGAAGGTTGGTTACCTGAGGGGTCCAACCAACCTTGAAAGTGGGCCATTATGATTCACAAAACTTTAAGTTAAATCTATTAACAGAAACTCCTTAGTCAGTGGCACGTTCTTGGAAGTCCTGAAAATTTTATCTACAAAGCAGGTTAGAACAGTGGGGCACACGGTTGACTAATTCTGTCCCTTAGTAGACTGTTCTGTAAAGAGATGCAACACACAAAGCAAAATGAAAGTACAAACAGTACAAAGGGCCATGATTCATCCTAATAAGAAATACAGACAGACAAGTCATGGCTAGATACCAGATTAGGCCACAGCTAACAGATTAGGTCACACAAGGGTCCCTACCAGATTAGGCCACATAAGAGGACCTACCAGATTAGGCCACACAAGGGGGTTTACCAGATTAGGCCACACATGGGTCTCTACCAGATTAGGCCACACAAGGGTACATACCAGATTAGGCCACACAACAAGGCCTATCAGATTAGGCCACACAAGGGTCCCTACCAGATTAGGGCACACAAGGGTCCCTTCCATGTTAGGCCACACAAGGGGGCCTCCCAGATTAGGTCACACAAGGGGACCTACCAGATTAGGCCACATGAAGGGGCCTACCTGTGGACAAGAGTGATGTCTCAGCCTGTCCTGGGACTGGTGTTAGCGACTGCATCCAGTTTGACCACGTCCCCCAAATACAGATAGCTGGCTTACCAGGACAGATACAGATACAGATACCAGCTGGCCTATGGATACAATACAGACAGACAGGTACCAGGTGGCTTCCTTCTGAAAACATCAGACTGGAGTCCCCCCAGAGTGAGTCTGAGGCACATCCCTCAGGAGCTCCCCTCTACTCTGGGCAGGGCCCCAGGCAGCTGTCACAGGGGGCCAATTTAGGCGTGAGGGCTTGGAGAAATCTGATCTCATTGGGGCCTCCAAAATGTTATACCTGGTGAACACAAAGTCATCCAAGCTATCAGGTAAAGCCAAAAGAAGCCTTTATACACAGCTGGCCAGCGACGACCTTCCATACACCTAAAAGTGGTATGCCAGGGGAATCACACCACATTATTTTGTTGCCAGTATTTATAGAGAGGGGAAAAAGGGGGCAGGGCTGTCTTGGGCCAGTTTGACAGTTATTGGCTGGGGGAGGATAAGCAGGTGGGGCTGTCTCTGGTGGCAGTTATGGCAGTTATAGGAAGGGGGAGGATAAAGGGGTAGGGCAGTCTCTCACTCCTGTGGGGAGGGGAAGAGGTTAGGGTGGGGTCATGTTTCCCTCCTGATGGTATTTGAGGAGTACAACATTGGGGAGTACAACAATTTTATGTATCCAACATCATCCTTGTACGAAAACCAGATAAGTATATACCCAAGGAAATAAAGCTGGAGACCAATAGTCCAGATGAACACAGATGCAAGAACCTTCAAGAAAATATTAGCAAACCATATTCACCACCATATTAACTAAAGTTTACATAAAAATGATGTTTGCCTCATTCCAGGGATGCAAAGATTGTGCAATTCATCACACGAATCAAATTAAGGACAAAAATCACAAGGTCATATCAAAAGAGGCAGAAAAGCCTTTGATAGAGTTCACCATCCATTCATGCTAAGAACACCAGTGAAACCAGGGGTAGAAGGACTTCCCTCAACAACAGAAAGGCTGCATTTGAGAGACTCAACGTCGACATCATAGTAAGCACAGAGAAACTAAAAGCATCTCCTCTTAAATCAGGTCAAAGTCATAGATGTCCATTCCCACATTCTTATTTCACATAGTTCTTGAAACTCTAGGCAGAACCATCAGTAAGAAGATGGAATTCAATCAGGATTTGCAGATGATATAATTTTGGATTTAGAAGATCTAAAACTTTTAGCAGAAAATTCCTAGAACTGATTAACAGTTTCATCAAAATAGTAGGATAAAAAAATCAAAAAGTAATAGGATTTCTAAGCATGAATACTAAAACCACCAAAAAAGCAATGAGGAATCATAAGAAATCCAGGGATTAATATAATTGAAGAGGTGAAATAACTCTACCAGCAAAATTTCAGAATATTGAGAAGGCATAAAGGAAGGCACTTGAAGATGGAAAGAACTCCTAAGTTTACAGACATACGGAATTAACATAGTTAAAATGGCCACATTAACAAAAATGACAGTTATGTTTATTGCAATCCTCATCAAAATACCAATGGCATTTTTCACAGAACTAGAAAAATTGTCCTAAAATTCCTATGACACCAAAAGACCCAGAATAGTCAAAGAAATTCTGAGGAAATAAAAGCAATGCTGGAGACACCAAAATGCCTCATTTCTATGTGACCTGTCTCCTGGAAGGAAGTTTATGTGGCATTCTGTCAGGAGATAGACACACTGGAATGGCCACTCAGGGAGGGGAGGAGAGGGGAGGGGAGGGGATAGGAGGGGAGGGGATGGGAAGGCCCTACCCATTGAAAGAAGCCAACACTGCATGCATCTTTCAAGCCTCTTGGGGACTAGGACCCCATCCTCCAGTCCTGTGTTCTGTGAACAGGATGTTCTGTGGTTGGTAAAGCAGTTATGTGGCTTGTGCACCCCCTGGATTTGCAGGATTGCTTGTTATTTTCTGTTACTGACTGACATTATGAGAAGAGGCTAGTAACTGCTCATGCAAGTCTTGACCTTTAAGATCTAAGGCTAGCTTACCTGCAATCATGTAAAAGACAGTGTTATATGCAGTAAAGAAACAAGTAGCTTCCTATGTGACAGGTGCTCCATCTCTCCTGAATAATGCTCTTCTCCTCAGATCTTTGTACAGAGACAGAGTCTTTTCCCCATTGCATTCCTGGATTTGATGCTAACCTTTAGCACAAACTGGTCCAGCCTCCTGGTTGCAGCCATGTTCAACAAATTTCAAATTATATTACAGATCTATAATATCAAAAATTGCTTGGTTCTGATCTTCAGACAATGTATACCAGTGTAAGAGGGTAGAAGGCACAATAACAAACCCACACTGAGACAGTCAGAGATTACTGACAAGGGCAACAAAAACATAGATGGGAGAAATGATAGCACTTTAAAAATACAGCACTGGGGAAATTTGATATCTACATATAGAAGAGGTAAACTAGAACCTTAGCACCCTGCACAAGAGTCAACTGAAAAAGGATCAAAGACAGGAATAGGAGCAGAAACTGCAACTCAGAAGAAAATGTAGGGTCAACACAGAGGTAGGAATTCTTCAATAGATTCATAAACCTCAGGAATTCATATCAACAATTAACAGTAGAAGGCATCAATTTTCTGCACAGCACAGGAAACAAGACTGTTAAGAGGCCAGAAGAAAAACTTTCATACTACTCTTCTGACAGGGGATTAATATCAAGAGTATATAAGGAACTCAAAAAATGTAACATCCCCAGTAACCCAATCAATAAATGGGCAAATGAACTAGACATTTATCAAAACAAGGAATTAAACATGTCACAAATATCTGAAGAAATATTCAACAACCTTAACAACTTCTTTAGCCATTGGAGAAATGCATTTCAAAGCTACACTGAGACATCGGTCCCACTGCAATCAGAATAACAGTCCTGGGAATTATGTAACATTAATAAATGCTGGCAAAGATGTGGTGGAAAAAGGACATTTATGTAATGTTGGTGGTATTGTACATTAGGACACTCACTATGGAATTAGTATGGTGTTTCCTCAAAAACTGAGAGTGGAACTCCATATGAATGACCCAACTATAACACTCTTTAGGGTTTTTCTAATAGAATTAAAGTCAGCATAATCTAGTGATGCAAGAATGTCCATGCAATTCATAATATCCAAGTATGGAGCAAATATAGCATTGTCCATGCTCATATGAATGGAAGAGGTACAGGTGGTGTATTAATCCAATGGAGTTGTGTTCGGCTATGTGGAAGAATGTTTTATGTCATTTTGAATAAAATGGATACTCTTTAGAGTACCATGTTGAGGAAAATAGGCTAGAAAGAGGAAATCCAGCACTATGGTTTGTCTCATATGTGAAATAAAGAAAAAAACTTTAAGAAATGACCTCATGAAAATAGATGGGAGACAGGTGGACAAGGGTGCAGGTAAGCAAGTGGCCACCAGGATGGGAGGAGAGAAGGGAAGCGGAGCTACCAGGGAGTGTAAAGTATAAAAATTGTGTCCTTATATATAAGAACATGTCATAGTGAAGCTCATCACTATGTATAATCATAATGCAACAATAAAACGGTCATAATATGGTGTACAACCATACATTGTCCGATTCTACATGCTGAATCTTCACTCTGGTGATTATTTCCATTGCTATGCAGAAACTTTTAATTTGAGGCAATCCTATTTTCATATTTGTGTTTTGGGGTTTTTTTTGTGTGTGTGGGAAGGTGATGTCCTAAATGTGTTTCCCCAGAGCAGTGTCATGGAGCTCTCCCACAAGTTTAACTCCAGTCTTAAACTTTCAGTCTTTAATCCAATTGAGTTTTATTTTGAATAGCATGTAGAACAATGATCTAAATCTGTGTTCTGCTTAATGCTTGCTCAGTGTCATTTATTTAAGAGACTGTGTGTTTTGATGTATCTGCTGAAAGTTATGTGTCCTGTCATTGATGTGATGGCAGAAGGTGATAGAGTGAATCAGGTGTGCTTCCCTCTCCAAATAAAGACTCAAAGAGCAGCCAACAGTTGTTTATCCCCAGGAGTGTTTGAGGGTGAAATCTGGAGTGCAGTAGGGATTTCACAGTGACACTGCAGAGCATGAAACCTTGGCAAGGCTTTATGAATGAAAGGAGAAAGCATATGGCACCTCTGTCCATCTTCTCAGCTCAGATTGATCCTGATCCAAAATGGCATTTGCAAGGTGAAAATAGGGCCCGCTGGAGGATCCAACCAATACCTCATAAGGCTGAGACACTAAAAGTGTTCCTATTTAGAGAACTTCAGACTCCAAAGGATCTGAACCCAGTTTGTGTGAGGTACTGGGTAATTCACACTGCTCCATTCCCAAGGATAAAGAGTCCAGTTGACCTTGGGCCTTCTCCTAGCTAGACACCATGGTACAGTGTCCTCTTGGGACCTCCCAAACCCATTATGTAGGAAGGATCCACAGGGATTTTTCCCTGTGGCCTGGGATTCAAAGTACTCACTTACAACCTTGCACAGTATGTGGATAGCACTGACATTTATCCTGCATCATTCAGGTGACCTGACCAGCCTCTTACAGATCCTGCAAATAATGCCAGTGGTTCACCTTGAGGAGCATGGGTAGCATTCTGTGGACCCATAAAGAAACTCCTTCACCCAATTCATGCACTCATGGCCCAGAAAGCTGCTTACCATCTTCCAACCCTCCCTCAGCTTCACTGATCATCCAGGTGGCCCTGCTGAAAACATCTCAGCTCTCACTTGTATCTGAGATGCATACTGCCTTTAGTTTGGTCTGAAGATGCATCAAGAAGCAGCTAGGAAAACATTCCTCTCCCCCTTGTGTCATATGCAAGTAGTTGATCAACTTGTTCTCAGTTACTTGGCCTCTGTAACCTCTCTGAGGGCAACCACACAGCGCTCAGACACTGAATAGTTCTTGTCTGTGCCATGGGCTCATCCCTGCCCATCCACAGACCCCACAAACCTCAGTCAGAATGTCCTGCCTCTTCTTTCTTGCACTGTGTGCTTTATATGACCAGTCCTGCTAGAGTGGACCCTCCACCTATTGACCCACCCAAAGTGATAGCTACCTGCACCCAGAAATGCAAATGCAACAACATGAATTGCCTGAAAAATACACCATGTTAGGAAACTACATCCCAGCCAGGAGAATAATCACACAAACCACTTTAGTCAAGACCAGTGAGACAACCACAGGCATAGCTAAAGTTGACAAGTGTTGGGGAGAGTACACAGGGACAGCACTACTGTTCTCACAAGGAACCATGTCCAACATATTCCACCCAACAGAAACCTTAGGACACAAGAGTAGGAGAGATTTTTACTACAACCATCATCATATAAAATTAGGAGAGGAGCTGGGCATGTTTGTGCACATTCTAATCTCAGTGGCTTGTGAGGCTGAACAGGAGGATTACAAGTTTGAATCTGAGACAACTAGTGAGACCCTAAGCAACTTAGGGAGAATCTGCCTTAAAATAAAAAATAAAAAATGAAAAAGGCTGAGGATATGCCTCAGTGTCTAGGCACTATGGATTTAATCCCTGCTACAAAAATTAGCAGCTGTAATTGATTGATTAGTTACACAAATGCAATTTTAGGAACAAAATCAATAAAAAGTAAGTTCCCATGACATCTCCAAAGGAAGACAATAATTTTCTAGGAACATATTTTGTAGAAATGGGTATGAATGAATTTCCTGAGAAAATATATAAAATAATGTTTTTAAGGAAAAGCAATGAAACATGAGAGATCACCCATAATTCAATCACAATATTTAAAACTTTATCACCTGAATGGAAATACAGAAAAGAGATATGTCATAACAAGCAATCAACTAAAATTTGGAACTGGAAACACTCAATGAAATCAAATATAGAGTTGAGAGCCCCAAAAGCAGACTATATGAAGCAGAAAAAAGAATTTCTCAACTGAAAGATAGGTCGTATGAAATTACCAAGAGTTAAAAAAAAATTAAGACATAGAAAAATGAAGTGAGTCAATGAGATTTTTGGAGACACCAATTGGTGTAGACTGAAGTTACCAAAAGGATAAGAGAAAAGTCACAGAATAGCTATATTTCTCTAATAATGGCTGAAAGCTTTCCAAATTTTGGGAAAGATACAGACATCCAGGACAAAGAAGCTCAATGGACCTTAATTACTTTGACAAGCAAGGGTCCTGTCTGAGCATCTTCCTGCCACACTGTCAAAAATTGAAAACAAAAGAAGAGTTTTCAAAACACCAAAAAACAAGTATCAATACATATAAGGGAATCTCTAGTAGAATAACAGAACCTTTCTCAGTAGAAATCTGATAGGTCTGGAGGGAGTGGAATGATGCATTCAATGTCCTGAATGACAAAAAGTGCCTACCAGGAATGCCACACCCAGCAAAGCTGTGCTTTAGAAATGAAGGAAAAATAGCGACTCACCACGAGAAGGAGAACCTGGAAGAAATCATCACCATCTGACAGTCTGAGAAGAAATGCTTCAGCTAATACTGAATCTAGAAGCAAAGATAAGAAATAACCATCATAAAAACACAAGAAAGTATGAAGGTCTTTACTGGAGAAGATACCCCCAAATGAACAAAAAATATCAAAACTTATTAGTGCACAAATCACAAAGACGAACCACAGAGATGAAAACTGGAACAAAGAACACATGCAAGCTGAAAAAAATTAACAAAATAACAGGAGAAGTCATTCCTTATAAATAATAATCTAGAGTATAAATGTATTAAAATTTCCAATTAAAATTTGAACAAAATCCTTATAATCATCTCTATAGGTCCACGAAAAGTATGCGATGAAAGTCAATATTTATTCTTGATAAAATCTCTCAATAGATGGGATAAAGGAGTGTTCCTCAATTAATCAAAGGTTGCATATGAAGAGTAGAACAGTGTGCAGCATGCTGAATGGTTGTATGATCCCTCATGCCATTTTTCCCTCTGTCCCCGGCCCTAGACTCCATTTTTGGTCAGATTCATGCCACAGTAGATCATTTCATCCACTGTGAACATTCATACCCATGGGATTCTATAGCATGCTCTCCTAGTATCTGCCTTGTCTTTCTCAACACTAGGTTTTGGGAGTCATCTCTTTCATGTACATAAATACCACTGCTCCTTTCCATTGCTGAGGGGCATTCTACTGCTCTGTATACCATTTTCTGCTGATAGGACATTTGGGTTCTTTTCAAATTTTTGCTCTCATGAAAAGTTTATGATCAAACTTAAAGTTAAGAACCACATGATTATTTCAATAGATGTCTAGAAAGCATTTGATAAAATATAGCACCCCTTCATGCTCAAAACACTAGAGAAAATAGGGATGGTAGGAACATTCCTAAACATTGAAAAGGCTATCTAAGGTAAGCCCACAGTTGTGATCATTCTAAATGGAGAAAAATAGAAAGCACTCCCCTTGATAACTGGAACTAGGCAGACATGCCTTCCTTCACTACATCTATTCAACATCATCCTTGAAACACTAGCCTGAGCAATTAGACAGACCAAAGAAATAAAAGGGATACAAATAGGAAAAGAGGAGCACAAACTATCCATTTTTTCCAATGACATGAACTATATCTGGAGGAACCAAAAAATTACACAGGAAAATTCTGGAACTCATAAATGAATTCAGTAAAGAAGCAGGATATAAAATTCATGCTCATAAACCTAACACATTTTTATTCATAAGTGATGATCCTTTTAATAGAAACCTTTTGTGGTTATATTCTTTCCTGACCCTTGGGTGAACATCTAGGAGTGGAAAGAATGTTGGAACATATGGTAAGTGAATGATGAACTTAGAAAAATAAAAGATTTGTAAATTGATTTTCAAAGACCCATAGTTCCTTCACATCTTTAACACCAGTTGGTATTTTCAATTCTCTGTGTTATAGCCCAATTTATGTTGCTATATCACAAAACCTTAACCTGGGTTATCTGTAAAAGAACACATTCAATTAGTTCACAGATCTGGAGGCTGAAAACTCCAGAAAACTTCCTGAAAAGTGAAATTTAACATCTGAGAGCCTCATTGTATGTAATAATGCAGTGAATAATAAATGGTCAAGGCACCATAGGGTGTGAAAAGCAAATGCAGCCATGTTCACAGGACAAGAAATGGGGGACATTGCTTGGTAATGACTCATTCTCATGGCTGGCAGTTCAGGCCTGTGAAAAGGGAATGTTCCAGAAACATTCACGTGGTGAAGACTTGGTCTCCAGCTCATGGTGCTGCTGGGAGGTGATGGAACTTTAGGAGGTGGACCAAAGCTGGAGGAAGGAGGTAACCGGAGGATTCCCATGGAAGGGTTTATTTTGCCTCTGGTCCCTCACCCCTACCCTCTCTACTCCCAGCCACCATAAAGACAGCAGCTTTATTCTACCACCTTCTGCCTGAGGTTCTGTTTGAACACATGCCCAGAGACAATGGAGTCAGTCATTCATGGACAGAAGATCCTCCATAATAAATCACTCCTCTTTCAATGAACTTTGCTCAGGTATTTTGTCACAGTGTTGAAAGGTTGCTAACACTGAAAGTTGGTGCTACTGGGGTTGCTGTGACTATACATGACCATGTGACACAGAGGACTTTGAAAATCTTCATGTTCAAAAAATGTTTGCTTTCCAAACTTTTCTCATGAATCATTTGGAGTTGCAGGATAGAAAACTGCTCGAATACTCTAGATAAAATGTAATAGATGTTTCTGGTTTGAGCAAGGATGAGTTAAATGCTGACTGCAATGTCCACAGTAAAGACTATGTCTAGAAGAATTTCGATGGAAATGAGGGGTGTCTTGAGGATTAGACTAGAGGCCATTTGTGTTAGGTTCTGGCAAAAGATTTTCTACATTTTGCCCATACCCACAGGCTCTGCAAAGCTAAGCTTAGGGGTTGTGGAGTAAAGAATATGGAAGAAGAAATGTCAAGGAAGAACAGCATTCAGGAAGTGGCATGGGAGTATCTGGTTACTTTTAGCCAAATTTACATTAAGAATTGGAAACAAAGCAGATAAGAAAAGTCTGAAGCACTTTCAGTTCTGCAGAAAAGGACCACATGCAAGGCAGAGGCCAAGTAGTGTGAGGTTTGCAAAGATTTTAGTGCCATTAAAAAGAAGCTGAGCTCCTTGCACTGGGACAATAGGGAAGACACCATGAGGACATCTCAGTACTGATGACTGAACCCCACTCACTACAGGCTCAAGGATATAAATGAAGACCTATTTGAAAGATTTTGCTGTGAGAAGAGAGTGCCCTGTTCCCAAAGAGCCATCCAATAATTTGTTTACCCAGGAATCTTTTCACCATGTTCAGCCATCAAGGTACAAGTGGCTCCTTACCTATGGTCCAAGGAGACCAGGACTCTACTTCTTTTGCCAACAGATCTTAGCAATGTTCAAATCTTGCTTGTTATGGAGGCTTTCAGAATGAGAGTATTATGGTACACAGAGCCTTCTATGTGGACTTCATGAAAAGCCAAGGAGGGCAGGCAAATTGTGGCATGGTAGGAATTCCTGTAGCCACATCCTGAGAGGGTGATGCAACAAGATGTGATTGATCTAATACTGAAGCGGAGATCCCAGGAAGTTAGATATATGAGGAATGTGGAACTGCTGCTGAGAACAGCCACAGACAACAAGCAGAGCCAGGTCAAGGGAATTACCACTTGAGTTTCAGCCAGAAAACCTGTAGGGTCAGAGCTACCCATGATCATTCAGCTTAATACCCCACCACCATATGCTCTGTTTTCCAGAATTGGAGTGAAAGGATTTCATGCTTGCCCTGCTTGGTTTTGGTCTTGCTCTGGGATAATTGTACTTTGTTGATGTGTGGTTTCTTTGAGGAATGGAGTGTTTATCATATGCCATCATATGTTGGAGATATTCTACTTCTAAAAATTTTGTATTGGCTTACAGCTAAGATTTGCTTCACTATCAGAGGAGACTTTGGACTTGGACATATGAACAATGCTGGAATTTTAATACTATGGTGAGACTCTGGGTGATGGACTGAATGCTTATTTTCAGTTTGAGTCTTATGGGGCCAGGGGTAGAGTGTTGTGCTTGAGATATTGAATGTTCCTGTAGTCTCCTGTGTTGAAGCCTCATCCTCAGGTGGTGGTGCAATGGGGATTTTGGGGGACTCTAGGTTGCAAGAAGCAATTAATGAATGTAAGAGACTGGTGGTATGTCCTGCAAGGGTATATTTTGTCACCAGATCCATATTGCTTCCTGCCTGCCATGAGGTGAGCAGCTGAGCTCTGCCACATTTTCTGCCTCATCACTGGAAAAAAATGTCACTAACAGACCCTGGCCTGAAATATATGGAGTGTGAGCAAAAATGAATTATTCCCCCTTTATAATTTTTCCTCAGAAATTTTGTGTCACTGAGGAAGAGCTGACTATTCCAAGGCTGTAATCCAATCATGAGTGCAGTGGCCCCAAGTCCCAAGCAGTCCTCATGAAGCCCTTCAAACACTGCCCCATTAAACACCAGGCTTCCAATATATGAGCACAATCCAATTAGCGCTCACTGTTATCTCTTCTAGGACATAAAATGACGTGTCTTAAATTGGTTTTAATGAGCTTCAAAACTTTATGTGCTTTTTTGACCCTGTTTGTGTCATCTTTCATACAATGTTCAAGTTTAAAATCCACCTCGAGTTGGGGTGATTGAAGGATTTCAAAGTATATCATCCACATGAGTCATTTTCAGTTACCTGTATTGACAATACTTCTCCTGAACTGTGAACAACTGCCTATTTTACATCACTGCTTTGATGTGTTTTAGCCTCTTTTCAATGTGTGAAAATTAAGGAATGTAAATCATCTTTTTTCTTTCTTTCTTTCTTTCTTTCTTTCTTTCTTTCTTTCTTTCTTTCTTTCTTTCTTTCTTCCTTCCTTCCTTTCTTTCTTTCTGGCACTGGGGTCTGAAATCAGGGGCATTCTACCACTGATCTTCATCTCAGACTTAATCTTTTTACTTCTGAGACAAGGTTTTCCTAAATTGCTGAGATTGGCCTCTCAATGAGAACCTCCTGCTTCAGCCACCCAAATCTATGGGTTTCCAGGTTTGTGCCACCATGCTGAGTGCCGATTATCATTCTTTGTGTGGAACAGTGCAACCCATGCAGAGCATAATGTGACACTGTTCAGGGCCATTCCACATGTGATGTGAACTTTGTGGATAAGTTCTCCAAGGGATAGCATGGGTACTGTGGGTAATTACAACTGTCTCCCAAAGTCTATCATTCTCCTCTTACTCTTCTAATAATCAGGTTTGTGTGGGTGAATTTCTGTTTCTCACTGTAGCATCCCTGGAGTTTAGGTGTGGTTAATCATTGTGGTAGGTCCAGGCATGAAGATTGATGCTTTCTGCCTGATGCAGTGAAGAGGTCCTGAATGAGCATGGGATCCAATCTGGACAAGTGAGACAATGAATTTCCTGTTTTGTGTAGTAGATACTGCAATTTGTAGACATGAATACATTTTCAATTTGCTGACTCAATTTGTTTGGTTCCTATTACTTGCATTTAATATAAACTGAAACTGTGCTCTCATCTGAAATGCATGGTATTGTTTAAGGGGTGTCACTGGATCTGTCTTTGCATCATACCTAGAGTGACAGGTGTCATGTCTATCCAACCTTCTACTTCTCCTCCTATTCAGCCTGTTCAGTCTCACTTCCATTTTGTTCCCCCCAAATTCTCCCCAACCCTCCTCTCCATTTGTCACTTTGTCCTCCTCCCTTTGCTGAATCCTCCAGGCAGGCATTGATTTATGAACTCATCCCATCATTGGTCCACTGGAGATGTCTTTACCATGATAGAAGAAACATTCTCTTGAATATATATTCTTAAAAATCCAACAAGAATAGTACAACTGATGGGAATGGTGATTGATTGATTTACAAAAGGCACAAACATGTACATGAACAATAAATCATCTCATGAAGGAACCGCAAACTATGAGAAATTAGGTCCTTACTCAAGAGTAAAGAGTCATAATTATTTATGAAATTCATAAAATTGAAATGTATAGAAGAATCATGTCAAGGAAGCCAGGAAACCATTCAAACAAATCTTAAAATTCTGATCAATTTTTAATGCAAGAATATGTTTTCATTGGATAAAGCATATGCCCCAAAGTGTAATATGTATACAATATTTTATGGTAAAAATTTTGACAATTTTCCTAGTGAATGTTAAAGTAATAGATGAATCCCATTGTTAACTACACTACCAGAAATCATATTAGCAACAAAACCAGAAAAATGATGAATGGGAACAATGAATGGGAAAGAAGAGATAAAGCTGCCAATAAGTTCATGTGCATAAATACCTCCAAGAAACCATTCAGCCCAAATATAGGAACCAAGAAGGTGGTATAAGTGTGCTACAAGAATGAATGTCTTCCTTTTACAGCTTAATGAACCTGAAATCTAGCATAGAAAAAATGTTCTTCCCTATTAATCCATAGAATATATAGAATATACACATATATGTTATAAGGTATTGCAAAGGTGTTCTCTATGGTTTTATGTAATATAGAAAAGCATTAAGATACATATGTAAATATCTATATTTATATATACTGTAACAAGTCATGAAGGTGCATATATTTTGTGAGTAAATGGTGAACAGAATGGATCAATGGAAAGATGAATATATCTGCCCATGGGTAGAGAAACTATTGTGCGTCTATAGTTGGATTAAAAAATGAATGTATGAATTCAGTAAATCACTACTCCAATTTGAATCATTCTTCTTATAGCATGTGACAATCTGACTCTAAAATTCTAAGGGACATATCAAAGAAAAATTCTGCAAAATGATCTCAAAGATACTAAAATCACAAAAATAAGAAGAAATGTTTCAAAAATGTCTGCTAATTAGTAAAAGAAATATATAACTTATGTGATAGAAAAAGAAATCACTAAAATACATAGAGGGATTTTAAAATAGAGAGAACAGCCTGTAGGTATTTAGGACATTTTAGTCAGTCAATAAAGAAACCAACCTGCAGTTGGGAAGGCCACACAGATGAGCAGGATCTGCAGGATGCACTGAAGATTACATGAAGAAAAATCACTTCAAGTGTAAGTCAATGGTAAAAAGGAGATTGATGGGGAAACTGTCATTACTACAGAGAGAGGTGCAGATTGCTGGTTCATTGAAGAGAATCTCATGTAGAAATCCAATATTGACCTGCTGGGAGTTTGTAGCTTTAAATTCAGACACTTAATTTTCAAAAACACAAGTAAAACTCAAGAAGTCTTATTACTCCCACAATGAGTTTTATCTCTGAAACTATGCATAGAGTTTCTATGTGGCCTCAATAAAATAACATAGCACTTGGGGGCAAAGATGCACCCAAGGAGCCCAGTGCTGGAGACAAGGATGGTGAAGACTTCCACGGCCACCATTACCTTGCCCTTAGTGCTGTGGTACACAGGGAGGAAAGTGAGCCAGACACTGCAGAATATGAGCATGCTAAAGGTCAGGAACTTGGCTTCATTGAAGGAGTCAGGGAGGTTCCTGGCCAGGAAAGCCACTGTGAATGTCCCCAGGGCCAGGGAGCCCAGGTATCCCAGGACACAGTAGAAGGCAGTGACTGAGCCCTTGTTACATGTGATGATGATGTGACCATGTTCAAAGTGTGTGTCTGTGTCCACAAAGGGAGGAGAGTTCCCCAGCCAGACTCCACAGAGAGTCAGTTGAATCAGGGAGCAGCTGGGAATGATGAAGTTAGGTGCCCTTGACACCAGCAACTTCCTCACCTTTCTCCCTGGAGCAGTGACCTTGAAGGCCAGAATCACAGTGACAGTTTTGACCAAGACAGTGGAAATTGCCACAGTGAACACCAGTCCAAATGTGGTCTGCTGGAGGATGCAGGTGACTGTGTTGGAATGGCCAGTGAAGAACAAGGAGCAGAGGAAGCAGAATGTGAGGGAGATGAGCAGGATGTAGCTGAGAGCCCGGTTGTTGGTCTTGACTATGGGAGTGTCTCTGTGTCTCATAAAGACCCCAAGAACAGCAGCTGTGAGTGCCAAGAAGCAGAGAACCGTGCACATCAGAGCCATCCCCAAAGGATCTTCATAAGCCAGGAAGGTCATAGCTCTTTGGAGGCAGTGGGTTTTCTCTGTGTTGGCATACTGGTGATCTGGTCACTTCACACACTGATCCATATCTGGAGAAGAATGGAAATTATCCTTAGTCCAGGCTCAGTGTTTCTCTTCTAGCACAGCTCTCTCTACAGCCAGTCATTGAAATTTGTTAGACAAATTGTCCTCCTCGGTTGCTTTAGTCACCATGTCAATAATGCGCTAGAGAGAATAACTGGATTTATACTTTTCATCTTTATGGAGCCTTATACCCAGCTAATATTTCTTTTTCTGAGTTTTTGCCATAATTATGATGCCATCTATTTCAGTTCTCAGAACTCCCTAAGACATCTCTCTATATTCAACCTGTATAAGCTATGGCCTGGGTTTATTCAGTCAATGACCAACAATAATGAGAAATAGTGCTCACATGTTTGACCACTTTACTAGGTTTCAGGGAAATAGAGATGGTCAATAATACTTGATAATTGGTAGACTAATTTCTCCCAAGGGTAAGTTGTGATTTTCATCACAAACATGAGACTTTTGCCTTCAGTTTCATTTATCATTCAATTTGGAGAGTACTGACATCTTTCCATTACTGAGCCCATCCATCGAGGACCAGGTTTCAAACCTCCACTCAATTCAGTTTTTTACATATTTTTCTGACTGCTTTTGTAATATTTTTTCATAGAATCTTTTAAAATCGCAACTATTTTTAGTCTCCAGGCATTTTGCAATTCAAGAATTTCTGAATGTCAGCTTTATAAAATTACATGTTTGAAGGGTTTATGAGTGGAATGCTAAAATCAATCATTTTTAGTGCACTGATCTTGTGTCCAGTCACCATTAAACTCTATGGCTACTTAACTATCACCTGAATGTAATGCCCATACAATACTATCATAGGAAAATAACATCTGATTTTTTTTTATCCTTCCCAGTGTTTCCTTCCATTTCTCACCGGTAGGATTGCCCTGGCCAGGATCCCAGCACAGTGTGTGGCAGACGGGACCATGGGGAGCAGGTCATCATGTTCTCATTTCAACCTCGGGTGCAACATACAAGGTGTCCTTATGGATTCTGAAACACCTCTCATGAATGAAGGTGATTCCCACCTACTCCTAAGTCAGGAAAACCTGTTTCTGCTGTTATTTCTAAAAGTAGATTGGTTTTCCATGTTCTTTACATGTCTTTCTGCAGTTTATGAAAGCATTTTTTCTATTTTTACAGAAACTGGCATATTGAATTAAATTGCAAAACCAAATTTATTCATTTTACAGCCTCCTTATAATTATAATATGTAGTTTGCTTTTGAAAAGGACATGGGAATTTAACTGAAGAATGTGTTATTAAGTTTTCTTGTAATATAATTCTCAGTTATGGGGACCAAAGTTTAGTTATTCTAGAAAATGAATTAGATTGACCTCTTCTTCTTCTCTGAAGGAGTTTGAAAATATAAACTTTATTATGTTTGTGAAATTTTGATAGTTTTCACTAGTGAGGTGGCTGGTGCCTTGAAAATAGTGGGAGGTTCAACTATGCATTAACATTTTTAATTTGTCTAATTATTTTTGCTGTTTTTATTTGTCTGTTTGTATTGTGGTGTTGAGATTCTGACCCAAGGCCTCTCACAAGCCTGCAAGTACTCACCATGGAGGCAGCCCAGCCCCTGGGAAGTTGTAATTCCTTCTTGGGACAGTCTGTTGACTTCAATGACCTTTGTGAGTTTTATGTACATTTTCCAACCTACCGATGTGAAACTTCTCATACTATGGTTTTATGATAAAAATTTTCTGTAGAGCCATGAAAATGATTTACTTTTAGCAATTTTACTCTTCTGTGTGGATTAATTTCATTAATGGTTTGTCATTTTAAAAGGTATTTTACTGAGGATTGCTTACCCTTTCTTTGTTTTCTAAGTTTCTTCAATTTTTTCTGCATTTAGCTTGTTGCTCCTTTTCTACCTCATGATCAGTGCTTCATATATAGCTTTTCAGGCATTCTCATTGCAAGAGACATAATAAATAACATACTTCTATTTACAATGAGGAGTTTAAAGTTCCTCTCTAATGAGAGTTTTAGTTGTTCCCCACAGTTTCATTGATAATATTTTCAATGTTGGACTCCTTACAGTCTTTCTCAAAACTTCCTCCTTATCATAGGGTGTATTGTGTGGTGTATTTCATTCTTTTGTAAAAAATCTACCTCTTTCTATTGTGTTTCTTTAGAAAGAAGTTTCCTATTGAACATTGATTCTCTGAACACTCTTTAGCAGTTTACACTCCAGTCAAAGCAGTAATAACATCTCTGCTATTTCTGACAAACTTTTTTATAGTAGGTTTTGAACCCAGGGGAACTTACCACTGAGCCATATCCACAGTCCTTCACATTTTTATTTTGATGCAGGTCTTTCTAAGTTGTAGGGCTTGGTTAGGTTGCTGAGGATGGCTTTGCACCTGAGATCCTTTTGCTTCAGGCTCCTGAGCTACTGGAATTACAGGTGTCCACCACCTATCCTGCCTCTCTCAAAATTTAAATTCCTGACTTTTAAAAAGTTCTTTTTGTTTGTTTGTTGACATTCCTTTTTATTTATTACAGCTTCATTTAATTATTTTTTTAGCTATATACAACAGGATATGCCCTGACCTAATCACAAAAGCATGGAGTACTCCCCAGTTAAATACAATCCCAAGCACTTCCCCCAGTATCTCCACCACTCTCCTCCACTGATCCCTCTTCAATCCATTTACAGTTTACAGATTTTTAAAAATGGTGTCCTGTGGATACACCTGATGCTGGAACCCACTGTGTCACCTTTATACATGCACATGCGGATATTTGGTCAGATTCAGCTCACTTTTCTTCCTTTCCCTGCCTTCCTCCTTCTCCTCAATCTTCTTTTCTGTCTGGCTTACCTGAAAAATGAATTTCTTAAGGCATAAATGTGTGTGTACTGACACTGTTGGGTACATTTTTCTTTGTACTTGTCTAAGGAACATTGACATGACTATCCAATACACTAAGGTGCCCAGAGAAGTACGTGAACTGACTGCATTGCCTTCTGTACTGATGGTCTCAATATATTTTTAAGAAAAAATTGAAATCCCATTATGCTGTAATATTCAGCTACATACACACTACACAATAAAATCATAAAGAACCCTACACGGAGCTGAATCTAGCCTTTTGTTACTATAAATCTGAGTTTTACCAAGGTGGTACACAATAATCTTCAATCTTCATTTTCTGTCACATGTCCCTGTCTGATTCCAACCCACATCCCCACATTCTCTGTGTTTCATTCAGAAGGGAATTTTTTAATATCCATGAATATTACATGTCTTATTAAAGTGTGATTTATTAAAAATGTCTACTAATCCTAAAAGAATATATTCCACTCTTACTCATAAGATACAATAATCATGCCTCTGTGACGAACTCCATAATGCACTTCAAAAATCACAAAATACAGCTGATTTCATCTCCTAGGTCTCTTTGCAGCCCTTTGGCACTTCCTTGAATTCATGTCATTATATCTTGTGGATCCCCCTCACCTGTGAACTTGTGATCAGGGAATGAAACCTACTCATTGAAGCTTTGAAAGTATGCTTTATAGTGAAGGTACATTTGCATGATAAACCAAGCCCTCTCTGAACTCCTGCTATATTTCAAAAGAAGTTCTAGGCAGTGGGTAAGAAGGACTGTGAAGATTGTGTATCTGAAATTGTTCTAAACATACTTTCTTAAAAAACAAAGACGATTGTGCATTAAATTCCATGGTGGAGTTGAATCTGACATTCCTGGGGGTTGGTGGAAGGGAGATTCTTGAAAAACAATGCCCACAGCGTGTTTAGAATGATGTAGCCAAGTGTGTAATGCCTACAGAGTTGTGCTATTTCAAGGCGAAATACTGTTGTGGATAACATATAAATTCTTACCTGAAGGAAAGAAGAGGTCTATCTCTGAAGACTCTTCCAGATCCTTTCCCTTTGCTTGTGTGGACTGAGGAATATGAAGGAGAATAGGGGAACCTCTCCACAAGGCATGTGCTTACCTGTCTCATTAGAAATCTCATTCTCTGAGCAGGGATAGCAATTGAAACAACAGGCAGCCTTTCCCTCCTGAGGGGATTTCCTAAATCCAGGACCACATCTCTCAGTGCAGACAGAATGAGGGGTCTGAGGAAAATAAGATTGGTGTTGAGAACTGCTTGAGTTTATTGGACTTGTCTTTCAGTAAGTAAAGAATTTCAGAGAATGCTACCATTAATAATCACAACCTCTATATCCAAATGTCCAATGAATTGACTTGATATTGCTATAGATATGATATCACATGTCCTCAAGACCTGGTGTTAAAGTCCAGTGTTGTCATTGTTAGGTGGTGAAACCTATAAGTACTGGCACCTAGTGGGAAGAAGTTGGGGCATACCCTTGAAAGGATGTTGGGATTCTGGCCCAATCCAGTGTCTCTCTACTTAATGGCCATGATGATGGTAGCAACTTCCTATGCCACACACTCTCACCATGATGTACTTCTCTAGCTGCAGACCCAAAAGCAAGAGGAGAACTGACTACAGATGGAAGCACCCTTAGTTGAATATAAAGAAACCCAGTCCTTCAACCACAATCTAAGCTAGATTATCTCAGCCAACTTTTCAGACCATTGGAAACTGAGATATTTGCCATGTGTGTTTCATGACATGAAATACATGAATAGTTAGAATCATGTTGGAAAGTACACGGGTTCCTTGTCCATTCTTCAGAGTCTGACAATGGACTGAACATCAAAACTGAGTGAAAATAGATCTTTGCCCCTGTGTTAGTCAGGTTAGTGTCACTGTGAGCAAAACACTTGACAAGAACAAATTATTGTAGGAGAAGTTGAATTGGGTTCATTGTTTCAGAGGTTCAGTTCATGGTTGGATAAATCCATTGTTCTGGGTCTGAGATGTGGCAGAACATCATAATGGAAGGAGGGAGGGAGAGAGAGAGAGAAAGAAATCAGGATGAGCCAGAGACTATAAAATCCCAAAGACATGTCTCCAGTGACTGCCTTCCTCTAGCCACACCACGCCTGCCACCGAATACAACCCAGTAATCCATTCAAATATAAATCTATATGATGGTTTAATTCATTGATTTGGTTATAGCTCTTATGATCAAGTCATTTCAACTCATGAATTAACACAAGTGCTTTGGGGAACACTTCCTTTCCAAACCGTAACACTTCCATATGTGTTGATTGTCAGATGCCTTATATATTTTATGACTTGAAATGTATGAATAGTTACAATCATGGTAGTAAGGAAATGGGTTCATTTATCACCCTCAGAGAATGTTTAGAAGAAAATTCCTTAAATGCAAGTTGTTAAATGTACATTGTTGGACCTTCACTGGCAATCAGTGTCATACAATACAGAACAAAGTCTTGTTTGTTCTTGTGTAGCTCAATGTATTATGATCAAGCCCAACCCACCTGTGTAAAGCCTATGCCCCACTCTATCAGGTCATCCTGTAAAAACAGTTGTTGGTTAGATGGAGCATATGGGGAAAAGTTTCCCACTTGCACCTTATATCCAAGACCTTCTGGAAAATTCCAAAAGTTGTGAATGTCATACTCTCTTTCCAATTTCATTTTCTCATCCAAATTCACTTGTTCTCCAGCAGGGTTTTCAAATTTTAGTTTCTTGAGAAAAGGGTGAAGCTAAAGAGACACAATGTTTAATGAATAAGCATGTCCCAGAGTTAAGGCAGAAACTGTGAATTGGATAAAGTCCCTTCCGGTCTTTAATCCCTGTTTTATTTATTTATTTCTTTATTTGGGTGTGAGGATTGAGCCCAGGGGCACTTAACCACTGAGTCATATCCCCAACCCTTTTGTATTTGATTTACAGACATGGTCATGCAGAGTTGCTCTGGGCTTTGCTGAGTTGGTGAGAGTCAAGTTCCTCCTGTCTCAAACACACTAGCCACTGGGTTTACAGACATATACCACTGTACCATGCTCATCCCTATTGCATAAAGCAATGATATCATAGTCATCTTACTGTTGAACAAATGATATCCCATAGACATTTAAAGAATAATGTTTCTAGAATGATAATTTCAGAAGATATTGCTCAACTAATAATGTGTAAGTAACCAGTGGGTTTGGGAATCATGCAATTATTAACTGCCCCTTAAAAGTTCCCTGCACCCAGTGAGCATTAGTCTGAGTCTACCAGATCAACTGTTGAATTCCTCAGGAGGTATGAAACATGTTCACTTATGTATGTAAAGGTTCCATCAGAGTCCTGAGCAGCATTTACACACTTCGACAGTGAATTCTCTTCTTACAAAGAAACTTATGTGGAAAATCTGCATTTTCTTGTTGAACACATCAGCTGAACAGGAGTAATTTGTAACACAACCTGGATTTTGGTGTCCAATTTATTCCTTTCTTTTCACTAGAATCTTCCTCAAGGACTATATTTACCTCTGCACAGAAAAAAAGGTACAATTTCATTTGTGCTTTGGAGAAAGGTTCCTAAACTACTTTGTTTGCTCCCTTGTGGCCATCCCTTAAGACAATCACCTTGTAGTGTTGTGTGTCATGAGGTAGAAGGGGTATTACCTGCCAGGGGGAAAACAGGATCCCTTCCCCACTGTCCATTTTCAGTGCGTCAACTTCGTGAAGAAGCATCTCATGAAGGGTGTGGGCTACAGCATACACTGCATTGAATATATTGTAACTCTCTTCACTCATGGTCACGTCAAAAATATAATCAGGCAATGATTCCAATGATACATTTTGTGGACTGTTTTCCAGAGTTTTACAGTATATTCTCGAAAAAGGAACAACCAAAACAGAATTCCCACACCCTAGCAAGGAAAATGTCTTCTGGGTATTTGGAAGGGTTAACAGTCTTGATGAAATCTGTGAACTTAGGAATCTCCCCATGGTGTTGTGAAAACATGAGAGTCCCATGGGATGAGTCTAACATGAAATGTTTCATCTTGCTGATGTCGTGTCATTGTGAGTTTGTGAACCAGACTTTCCATGTCATTAAAGTTTGCCCTAGAGTAAACATTAAGTGTTCCAAAAAGTTAGTGTCACCATAAACAATAATCACATTTGCTGATGATTCAATAATGAAGTGAAGATTGAACTCAGTGCCCTCTGGGATCACTTTCACAAAGGCTGCACAGACTCCATTCTGCTCCATCTCCCGTTTCAAGTCTGAGAGAATCTGGATACCATTCTCGTCTTCTGAGATGAGCAACCCCACCCAGGTCCAGTGGAAATGAAAAAGCAAGGAGACCATGCCAAAGGCCAGAGATGTGTCCTTGGGAGCCATCTGATAGAGAGAAGGAAACTGGCCAGGGTCACTCAGTGTATGATCAAAAGGCCCAAAGGTGAGCTGAAGCGAATAGAACATTTGGGAGCAATATGAAGAAAAGGATTGTTACAGAGCACAGTCCCAGTTCTGAATGGGATATTTGATGAAGTAAAAGGTGGAAGTGGTACCAAGGAAAAATTTCCATCTCATTTTCAAAGCCATCTCTCATCCTGAGAGCTTTCTGGAAAATTACTGTTTAGCCTCAGATTTCCAACCCACTTCTTGGTCTCCCCCATTTCCTCCAGCTCTCTATTCCAAAAATATAAAATGTGAATATTCCACCCAATATCTGAGGACTTAGCCTTTGGATATTGTTGAAACAGTGTCTTTTATTTAACCCTATCCAGACCCTCCAGATTGGCATCAGAGGAGAATGGTTTAATCTCTCCCCTTCCCACCTATTCTTACCTGTGGAAATTTGTAGAGTTCCAGGAGTGACCCAATCATGGAAGATGTTTTCTGTGATGTTCCTATAAGTACTGCTACAGACTTGCTTTCTCTTCTACAGGTGTAATTAGGGATCACCTTTTCCAGCCCCAACAGCTAAAATAAGAAACTCTCCCACATGTTTGATACATTATCTGAAATATTATGGAGATCAAATCCCAGAGACATGTTGGGTAAAATATGGGGGTTCTGGTTGATCTCCATAATGGCAAAAACCAATGCCAGCACCAACTGGTAGTTCCTCCTATGAGACCTGCATAGAAGGGATAGGAATGCTTAGGGGATTACTCAGACCTGGTTATCTTCCAATTCAATGGAATTGTTTCTGACCTGAATGCCTGTGTGTCCACACAATTAACATGTTGCAGTCCTATGTCTAATGGAGCTGAATTAGATCTGGGTTCTTATGTAGGTAATTAGTATTAGGTGTAGCCGTGAATTGGACCTATGCTGAATGAAATAAGGGTCCTTAAACAGAGAGAGGGGGGCAGACCTCATTTTTACTCTCTGCCATTCCTTTAGAGACCAAAAGAAGTACTTTCAAGATTTGTTAGTAGGCCTTTGCAAGACATAAGATATTCTGATGCCATGATGTGGGAATTGCTGTACTGTACGTGTGTGAAATATGATGTATTTGTGGTCAGTGTTCCTGGAATAAGGTTATAGAGCAGTTGAAGCTGGTACATTGTCTTAATGCTGAACACCCCCCACTTCAGTCTGTCTGGAAACAGTTGGTTCTTGCATGACAAGAATTTGTAGTGTGGGCATATCACATGGCTTAGCCTTCAATGGGCCTTTACTAAATTCCCCTCATATAGAGGAACATAATTATATTTACTAATAAAAGTGTAATTTTAAGGAAGATTGTGTTTTTCTATTGTGTCTTTGATTCTCAAACCAAAATGCCCATTCATTTTAATACATTATTAAATACCTCATAAAGCCTTATATTATTACTTTAACATAGAGATAGTCATGGGGGAACATAATGACAATAGAAGCTTATAAACCCAATAAGAAGCCAGGATACCTGTGGGTTGAGAACAACCCAGCAGACAATACTTGTCCTGAAGTCACCTACATGTCTGCTCCAGCAGAAACTCAGAGTTTAACAGCTTCAACAACCAAAACATGAGGATGAAGAGTCTAACATAAGTGAAGCATGAATCATGATAAGATAGGAACACTTGGGAAAAGCATGAAGGATTGGAGGATCTGTAATTGTTTTATAATTTGCTGGTGGAATTGCAAATTGGTGTATCCACTCTGAAAAGCGGTATGGAGATTCCTTAGAACACTTGAAATGTAACCACCATTTGACCAAGCTATTCCACTCCTTGGCTTATACCCAAAACTTAAACTAATCATTCAACAGTGATTCAGCCACATCAATGTTTATAGCAGCTCAATAACTAGGTTGTCAAACCCTATTAGATGCCCTTCAATAGATGAATGGATAAAAAAAACTCATATATATAATATATATATATATATTATATATATATACACACACACACATATATACACACACTCACACACACACACACAAAACAGAATATTATTCAGCCATAAAGAACAATTAAATTATGGCACTTGCTGGTGAATGGGTATAGTTGGAGAATACCATGTACGTGAGAGAAGCCAATCCCCCAAAAATGAAAGCCAAATGCTTTCTCTGAAAACTTGATGATTATGCATAATGGGGGTGGGAGGGTAAGGGGAGAATGGAGGAATGGTGGATTGTTTAGAGGAAATGAGGGGTGGGGATTGAGCAGGGGTTAGAAGAAAAAAAAGAATATTATACAGTTGGAATTGTAACAATTTTAAAAGTTTATCATCCTTTTTCATTAAAATGTGAAAATATTTTCAATATTATTAACCATAGCAGTTCATATTACAAATTTCCCCCCTTAGTGCAAACATGCATTAAAATTCTCTTCCAGACCATTTGACTCTCCACCTTTCCCTCCTCCTCTTGTGTCTCTCCCTTTCTTGTTCTGACTCTGTTTCATCTCTCTTCTTCTTTCCCTTCTTTTTGTTATTTGGTTGAGGTAAATAATCTTGAAATGATACATTAGATAAGAAATACAATTTCCTTAATGACTTAAACATCTATGCCTTTATGAATGCTCCATCTGATTCCTAATAATGCATAGTATAACTAACAAATTTATCTGATACTAACTTAGCTGTGCTGGATTTGTATTGATTGGTGTTTGGTTAGTGTATAGTTGTATTTTCAGTCATATTTTGTACACTGTTTTCATTTTAATTTGACACAATATTTTTACATGATCATTGGGCTCAGTGTGACATTTAAACATGTGTATACAATGTGAAATTACTTTTTTCACTTTATGATAAAATTCATTCTAAGTGGACTGAGATGGCATCTTCTTGAGGGCTTCACTTGCACTTCTATGATTGATAATATTGAAAATCTTTGTCATATGTACACTGGACATTTGTATAACCTCTTTTGAGAAGCATCCGTTCTGGTCACATGCTCATTTTGGGGGCCCAAACTTCCCCACATCTTGGGAAAGACATGGGAATCCAGGTACAGGAGTCATTTAGAACCCACAGAGCCACTACCAGCAAAGACCCTTTCCACACATACGATAGTTCAATTTCCTAAACCATAGGCATAAAATAATATTGAAAGGTGCAAAAGAGAAACTTTAAATAGCCTTTAGAGGCAAAATTATTGAAAAAATAACAGATTTCAGCATAAACTTTCCAGGCCTAAAGGGAATGGAATGATGTTTTCACATCCCAAATGAAAATCTCACCAACCTAGATTACTGTCCCAAGAAAAGTCATCCTTCACAATTGTGTTAGGATGGAAGACTTCCAGAACAGAACAGAACAGAATCAGAAAGTGAGTAAATTCATGACCACGGGATAAGCATTATGATAAATAGGTAAGGTAATCATCATCCAGAGTAGGAAGAAAGGAACCAATTGTGAAAACATAGCAAATAAGGTTCTCACTGGGATGATATGTAAGTGAATGAGAATTAGGAAAGAATCCAGCATCAACAATACAGAAAACCATAAAACCTCTAAAATAAATGAGAGAGGAAGAAACAGAACAGTTAAAGCATCCAGAAGAAAAACCTCAACATGGCAACAACAAGTAGAATCTTTCAATAGTAATCCTTAATGAAAATGGTGTTGTTTCTCAGATTAGAGGATGCAGGATGCCTGAATGAATTAAAACCAAGACCTATCAATATGCTGCCTGCAAGAAACTCAGCTGAATGGCAAGAACACACAGATTGAAAGGTAAAGGATAGAAACAGATATTGCAATAAAATGTATTCAAATCTGAACACAGCAGGTGTAGCTAGACTCACATTTAACAAAACCAATAGCAAGACAAAATCATTGAGAAGCAACAGAGGAAGTCAATACATAAGGATAAAGTGAGCATTATCCAAGAGCATGTAACAGTTTCAAATACATACAACAAACATTAAAATACTACTTTCATAAAACAAAAACCACTCCACACAAAGGGGGAGACTGATCCTGCCTGAGAAACAGTGGCTGAATTCAGCACCATACACTCGCCAACAGATAGGTCATCCAGATGAAAATATCAATAATGCAACAGAGTTAAATAGTAGTAGATCAAATAGACTTAACAGCCATCTACAGAATCTTTCATTCAAGAAGTACAGAATATATAATCTTTATATTGGTATATGCAACTTTTCCAAAAAATGGATCACATATTAAGCCATAAATTAAGTAATAATGAATTTGAAAATTGAAATAATTTCTTATTTTTTGTCAGGTCATAAAGGAATGAGAAACAAATCAATAACAAGAGAAATTACAAAAATGATACAAATGCATGGGGACTGACATATTTTTTTAAAAAAGAAAAAGGTGTCATTGAATAAATGAAGGGTAAATTTAAAAAACACTCACATTGAATGGAAATAGGAAGAAAAGGTACCAGAACCTTAGAAATACAGTGAAACAGTACTGGGAGAGAAGCATATGCCTGAGTAGCTGAATGAAAAAGAGAAATCTCAAATGAATTATTTATGCATATTAAATTTCAGGAAAAGAAGAAGAAAACCGAGGTCAAAATGAGTAGAAGAAAAGACAAAACAAAAATCAAGGCAAACATCCATAGGGTCTGAAATAATCATGCTAGAGTTTCAAGAATAATGTTGAATAGTAGTGGTGAAAGAGGGCATCCCTGCCTTGTTCCAGTTCTCAGGGGGAATGCTTTCATTTTTTCTCCATTTAGAATGATGTTAGCTGTGGGCTTGGCATAAATGACCTTTACAATAATAAGGAATGTCCCCACTATCCCTATTTTTTCTAGTGTTTTGACCATGAAGGGGTGCTGTATTTTATCAAATGCTTTCTCTGCATCTATTGAAATAATCATGTGGTTCTTGACCTTAAGTCTGTTGATGTGGTGAATTACATTGATTGATTTCCGGATGTTGAACCAACCTTGCATCCCTGGGATGAAACCCAATTGATCATGGTGCACTATCTTTTTAATATGCTTTTGTATGCGATTCGCTAAAATTTTGTTAAGAATTCCACCAGAAAATTTCTGGAAGTCATTAATGAATTCAGCAATGTAGCAGGATATAAAATTAATGCTCATAAATCTAATGCATTTTTATTCGTAAGTGATGCATCCTCTGAGAGAGAAATTAGGAAAACTACCCCATTCACATTAACTTCAAAAAAAATAAAATACTTGGGAATCAGTCTAACAAAAGATGTGAAAGACCTCTACACTGAGAACTACAGAACACTAAAGAAAGAAGTTAAAGAGCATCTGAGAAGATGGAAAGATCTCCCATGTTCTTGGATAGGCAGAATTAATATTGTCAAAATGGCCATACTTCCAAAAATGCTATACAAATTCAATGCAATTCCAATTAAAATCCCAATGATGGACCTCATAGAAATAGAGCAAGCAATCATGAAATTCATTTGGAGGAATAAGAGACCCAGAATTGCTAAAGCAATCCT
>JAJEJO010044366.1:0-15337 GCA_020662805.1 Glaucomys volans | reverse complement strand
ACATGAATGTCATATGGTTGCAGAGAGGCTCATTCAGGCACAGGCAGGGTTCCAGGTTCAGGTCTGAGAGAACCACCTGCTGAGGCTCACTGGACTCTAAGCTGCTGAGAGTGGAGAGCAGGGGACAAGAGCAAGCTGGCCTCTCCTCATCTCCTAAAGAGAGAGACTAAGTCTTCCTCCTGCTTCTAGGAGCCTCCAAGAGATAAGACAAATCCTTTACTTTTTCCCAGATATAGATTTACTCCCTGACTATACCTGACTCTGCATAATTTTTTTTTCAAGCAGGCTTCACAATTTGAGCTTCTCAATTGTCTTTGCAATATCTATGTCAGACATATCTGTTAAGGCATCCTTATGATCTGGTGACTTTGGGAATATGAGTAATTCCTCATCCTCCTCTGTCCCAAAGGTGAGGTTAGTTCATCTTGACCTACCTTCAGCAAGAACTGTACTAGAAGAAATTAAGCAAAACCCCTCACCCTGATTTTCATCCCCAAATTCAGTCTGATTCCCTTGTCCATGCTATGTGCTGCAGTAGGGCCACTCTCTCTCTCCATTGCAAATCTCAATGCAGTGGTCCCTATATGTACAGCAGTGTCTAATGGAATAAAATATACCTACTCTCTTCAACATAAACCACACAAGAGTCCTTATTATAATAGTTCTCAGGACATTAATACTAGAGTTCCCTGACAACCAGACCCATATTTTTCAGATCTGACAGTAACTAAGCTGAAAATCTTAAGTAGTAGCCATCATAATAAAAGTGCTTACAAAATTGAATCAGTTGCAATAAACCAAGTGTCTCTTGGACAATTATGGAAAGAAAAATTCTGGTAAACATGGCAAAACAGTCAGAGAATAGAAAAGATAGCAGACAAACATCTGGTTGTGAAAATATAAGAGACATGGGCATCTTCTATAGTGGAGAAGAGACCACAATTCCTAAGCGGCCATACCTGCCTACCATTGTGGACAGTCACCACAGGCAACACCTGTCACTCTGCCATCTCCATTGTCAGTGACATCCATTTTTCTCACAGGAGCACACAAAAAGCTGCTAGAGCTCCTTATCTTCTGACTCAGGTATTTACTAATTAACTGGTCTGCTGACTTGAGACTATTATTTTCTGAAACCTGAGTCTGGGTAAACACACAAGTGAAGCAGATCAAGTGGAAGGGCATAAAAGTATCTGAAGACTGATCTCTATTCCTCGTCTGACTTGCTAATCCAGGAGTCTTGGAGCATCCCTGGCATGAAATGATGACTTGAAGTTTATTTCAAAGAGTCAGAGGATGTAAACAGATACTTCTGTCCATGCAAATAGCAGTAGATTCTCTGCAGGGATTTTAGGCATCATATATATGAATACAGAAACATTATCAGACTTTGTGGGAAGGATGTTTTGTGGTAGCTTCCTAGTACAGAACTCTTGCCAGTGATTCAGAGGACATTTCTGAGGAACCTCAAGTTGTCTTATGCAATGACAGCCCAGGCTGGAGAAGGGCCAGGGGTGGTGGAGAAAGGTGTTAAGCTGACCCTTAAAAGGGAAAACTAATAGGAAAAGAAACATGATACACTTTTTCCACTGAAGAAAGAAAAATGGTGAATTGGAAGTCACAAAACAAGCAAGAGAAATTTCTGTGAAGGTGGGGCAGGAGACATGGAGTGCTGATCCACAGATGTCCCAGCATAATCCACCCTCATAAACCATCAAATGAAGAAATGAAAAAGGTACTTACAGCCTGTGAGCGTATATGTTGTATGGATCATCAACTCTGGGGCATAGGAAAATGTTATAAAGTGGGAAAAGTGCAGCAATCACCCCATTTCCAACCTGGTACAAACTGGCTTTCACTGTAGACAGGCATGTAGAATTTTTAGGGGAGCACATCAGGAGGGGAAACTGCAGCATCAGCAAGATAAAAATCCAAGGGAGCATCACAGACTTGTCTTCAAAAGTCTAACTCTTCGTGGACGTGGAACTTCCAGTGTCAGGAACGTTCATACATAGGCTGTGTGTGTGTGTGTGTGTGTGTGTGTGTGTGTGTGTGTTGATGGAGAGTACTTTCTAACCCCCCCTCTTTTCTTTCAGATCAACTTCCTATATTTCCCTGGGGCAAACTGGAACACCTTCTGCCTGGGGCTGTGCATCTGAGGTCCTGTATTCAAGTGAAAAACACAAGTGGGAAAGTATGTTTGAGGATCATTTTCTTCAGTACCAGGTGCCATAATTTCATTCAGGTCCACAGATAGCAACGCCCCAGGGATGAACTTCCCTTGAGCAGTTTTGGTCCTAAGTCTGTGTCAAGGAACTGTGTCCATGAAAGCCACTGGGGATGGTGGAAATGAACTGCATCAGAGATAGTCATGTCAGGGACAAGGTGAAAGGCTCTGAAGGGCCCAAACCCATCAGACACCAGGCAACATCCTGGAGGCAGCCATCCCTCTAAATTCCAAGATAGAGAAGTCAGCTTCACACACCAAGTTCAGGGCAGCCAAAGAATCTTCCTTGCAGGACCCATACAGATCTGCACACAAATCACATGTACAGAGGCACCCACAAACACATGTGATTCCTATGGTTTATGGAGACAAATAACCTTGCAGAATTCAAAAACCCTAAATCAGTAACAAAAAGTCCTTCCAGAAATCAACTTGCGTCTTTCAATTCTGAACTTTGACCTTCTTTGCCCTTGCTGTCTTCTTTATCCATGTGAAACCTGGGACAAAATATCATCATGAACTGTCCCTACATCCACAGCATTGGGGTCTTCTGGAATTTATGCTTTTATGTGAACAAGGGGCTATGTGAGAAGACCTTGCATTTTAACCTTAAAACAGAAGACAATGAAGGTGATAAAGCATCTTTATGCTTTTTATCTCCTAAAATATTGAGATCATCCACAGGTGTCCTAGTGTCATTCATCCTCTTATCCCAGCAAAGGAAGAAATGCAAATGGTGCAGTGGTCACTGGATGCAGACTTCTCTGACTTTGGAGCACATGAGAGTTTCAGCGCAGGGAAACTACTTGTATGATATTATTACAGTAGATAATATGTTATGCTTTTGTCAAAACCCATACAATGTAGACCAGAAAATGTGAATCAGAATACAAATTATGGACTTTACTTAGGAAGGAGGTGCTAATGCTGGCTCATTAACAGTGCTGTGTACAACACTAATGTAAGATATTAATAAAAGTGGTAAACAGAAAGCGCAGAGGGTGTGGCATTCAAGGTATCTATCAGTTCTTCCACCCAATTTCTGAGAATAATAAAAATGTTTTGAAAATACTGTCTAGCTGTAGGAAGAAAAACACAGTTTCTAACTAAGTAGCTACTAATCACATGTTAAAAGGAAGCATTTGAAATGTTGTCAGTCTAAAAAGAAAAGTTCTGTGATGATAAAAGAAATAAGTGGTATCAAAATTTTCTCTGAAAGATGAATATTTCATGCTTCTTTTATGATTTTAATTAATTTGTGTATTATTATGCTAAAATTGGGCAGTATGTTGAAGGGAATATACAGAGACAATGACATAAGATCCCAGATGAGTGAGATTCAATGAGGTTTTTCTGTCTGCTTGGCTGACTGTACAGGGCATAGTGTCTTCTTGCCCCATCCATATTGCTACAAATGACAGTATTTGACCATTTCCTATATCATTATAATGCTTTTTCCATACAGAGATCATGTTTTATTCATGTATTCATCTGTTTGATGAATGTTGATCATTTGGTTGATTCAAGATCTTGACTATTGTCATTTGTGTTGCAATAATCATGAGTTTGAAGATATTTCTTTGACATACTGATTTCATTTCCTTTGGATATCCACAATGATGGGAGAACTACATTGTATTTAATTTTATTTTCAGTGTTTTGAGGAATCTTTGAGGTGGTTTCCATAATGGTATTCTAACTTACATTCACACAGGTTAACTTTCCATAAGCATAAATAGGACATCCATTTTTAGATGTGACACCTAAATAAAAGCAATAAAGGAAGAAATTGATATGTTGGAATTCATCAAAAGGAAGAACCTTTTAGTATCAAAAGACAGTACCACCACAGTGGAAAGACAACCTGCTGAATGGCAGAAAATATGTGTAAATTACTTCAGAAGGGCTAGTATCTGAAATATATAGACCCATGGTAGAGAATAGAAGACACAGAGAAAAATCTACATAAATACAGTTATCTCATTCTAAGCAAAGGTGCCAAAAATATTCACTGGTTAAATATTCAATGAAAGGGGCTGAGAAAAATGGAAAGTACACATAACAAAATGAAATGAAACCTTTATCACTCACTCTGTACATAACTCATAAGGGATTGAAGACCCAGGCACTAGAACAGAGACCCTGCAAGTACTAGAAGTAAAAGTAGGCCTGAATCCTCACCATGACAGCAAGGATCTGACTTCCTCAACAAGACCCCTGAAGTGCAAGAATTTAAATCAAGTATCAATAAATGTGATGGATTCAAACTAAAAAGCTTCTTCTCAACAAAAGCAACAATCAGTAATGTGAAGAGAGACCCAACAGATTGGGAGAAAATCTTTACCACATGCACCTCAGATAAAGCAATAATCTCTAGGATATAGAAATAACTAAAAAACCTGAACACCAAAAATACAATGGGTTCAATCAATAAATGGTGTAGGGAACTGAACCGGCACTTCAGCAAACAAGATATACAATTGATCAACAAATATATGAAAAAATGCTCAACATCTCTAGCAATTAGAGAAACACAAATCAAAGCTAAGATTTCATCTCACTGCAGTCAGAATGGCATTTATCAAGAATATAAGCAACAATAAATGTTGGAAAGGGTGTTGGGGAAAAAGATTCTCTCCTACCTTGCTGGTGGGAACACACAATGGTGCAACCATTATGGAAAGCACTGTGGAGATTCCTCAGAAAACGTGGAAAGGAACCACCATTTGGTGCAGTTTCCTCATTCCTCAGTATGTACAAAAGGACTAGCATACTACAGTGGCAGAGCCACATAAATGTTTACAGCAGCTTAGTTCACAATTGCTAAACTGTGGAACTAACCTAGATGCCCTTCAACAGTGGAAGGGATAAAGAAAATGTCATACATATGTGTATATATGTATATTTTCCATGTATATGATGAAATATTACTCAATTTAAAGAAGAATAAAATTGTGACATTTGCTGGTTATTGAATGGAGTTGGAGAATATGCTAATTAAAATCAGCCAAATCCAAAAAAAAAAAAAAAAAAACAAAGGCCAAATGTTTTCTCTGATATACAGATGACAGTTCAACATAAAGCATGTGGCGAGGAAGAATAGTTACTTTATAATAGGTAGAGGGGAGTGAAAGGAGGGGAAGGGGTATGCGAGTATAAAGGACAGTAGAGTGGAACAGATATTTTTACCTTGGAAAATATGTGACTGAAATACTGATGTGATTGTTCAATATGTACAATCAGAAAAATGAGATATTATGCTCCATTTATGTATGATTTATCAAAAGTATACATGCTTTCTACTGTCAGGTACAACTAATTAGAACAAAAATTCAACTAGGAAGACAAAAGAAAAGTAGACAAATAATACAAAAACACAGTTCTCCAAGGAGCACATCCCTGTGGCTGAAAAGCAAACAACAAGGAGCTCACCATCACTGGTAATTAAGGACATGCAGATGAAAAGCACCATGAGATGACACTTCATGCACACTGGCATGTCTCCAGTACTGTAAAGCATGAGAACAAGTGCTGGAGGGAATATGGAGACATTCAAATCCTCATTGATTGCTGGCAGGATGCAAGCCAATGCAACCACTTTGTAAAACCATTTGATGTTACCTCAAAGGTTAAACATGAAGCTACCATGACTGAACCTTTCAACTCATACGGGTGTGTATCAAAGAAAAAATGTGGACAGAGACATCCCTGTGCATGAATTATCAGAGCACCAAACTCCAAAAGGCCAATGGTGAGCACAATGTAAATATCCACCTTGGATGAATGGGAGCTGGGTAGGGTATTCTGGATGGAATGCTCTTCAGGATCAGACAGGAATGGAGGATGCCTGCTAAAACATGGATAGGCTGGAAACACCAATGAAGTGAGAAACAAGAGGTATATATGATTTTGTTTTAGCAGAAGGTTGATCCTGTGAAGTCAGGAGGATTTGCAAGTGCCTGCTCAATAGGGAAGGAGTTGAATTACCAGGTCATGAAAGTGTTGAGAGCTGGGCAGAGATGACCTTTGCACACTTGTGAATGTGCTGCCCAGAATGAGGATTTGTATGTATTAATGTCACAGATTTGTTCCTTTTAAAATGGTGTGTATTTGTAAAGTAAATTTCACCTTAATAAAAGAGTGATTCTCAAGCATCTAATTGGAAAGCTAAACTTTAAACCAAGGTAAACACCAGAAGTAGGAAATCATCACAACAGGCATATTGTCAGAATCAACTGGGTGTGTTCATACAAACTATGTACAATCAAGAAAGCCCTTAAATAGATGGATGATGGAAGATTAATAAGAAGTTTTTGAACACTAATTTATGTAAAAACATTGAACTTGACTAACTGAGTTTTATTGCAATAAAATATCTTAATGAATTATGATGCAGACAATAAGATAACCAGTGAGAAAGAGAGAAAAATAGAAAATGAAGCAAGCACAATGAGATATCTTATCAAAACATAATTTTGTATAGGGTCTGCTAATTAATGAATAAAATATACCTATTAGCTCAGTATCATGATGTAAAGGACAGCCTTAATTATGAGACAGCCATGTGGTTTGAAGCCCAAAGGCCAGCTGAGGGTACTTTTACATAATGATTCTTTTGAAAAAGGAGATGACCCATGAAGGGACTGATATTTGGCCACAATATCCTTTAGATAATCAATACGGCCAGTTAATGACCTTTGATCCCAGTGTTTTATGTGACTTATATAACTTGTGTGAGTGAACTGGCAAGTGGAAATGATTCCTTATGTTCAAACTTTCTCTTTCTTGCACACTAAACATGATCCTTGCTCTTCCTGCAAACTCCATCACCTCATTTTGGCTTCTTCTATGGGAATATAACACAGGGACTGGGAGTCTGTGGCAGGATGAGCTCCAAAACCGTGCCCTTGCAGATCTCCAAAATGTCACCATTGAACCCATCAATTATGATAAACTTCAGGAAGTAATACTCGACAAAACTTAAAATCCATCCACCTTTCTGAGTTGTGTCACAGGGGCCATGCTCAAATATACTAATCAGCACCCTGAAACTCCAAAGGGATGACAGCTACTCATGACTTACTGCTTTTCCCAAAGCTACTCAGACATAAAGGCTAAATTGAGGTTGTTGGACAGGGGGCCTCTTACACCACAGCCAGAGGTTCTAGCAGTGGCATTCAGGGTTGGTATCTGAAGGGAAGAAGAAAGCAATAACTAAATTACCCAATGCTAGTTAATGTCTTTCAGCCAGATAAACCCACCCAGTCAGGCACTATGCCTCAAGTGTGGAAAAGAAGGCCACTGGCCACAAGCCTGCCACAATCCCAGCAACCCCAGTTCCTCATCAAAAATGCCAACAACTGGCACATTGGCAGTGTCCTCACCTGCTTCCTCCACTGACTTACTGGGATTGACAATGGATGACTGAAGTGGCCCAGGATTTCTGCACCCAATGGCCATCACCATTCAGGAGCACCGGGTGACACTTACTGTGGCAGGCAGGCAGGTTCCTTTCCTTATAGATACTGGAACCAGCTCTTCAGTGCTACAGGAGTTTTGGCGACCCACTTCCCCTGCCGGGTTCTCTATCATTGAGGTAGAGGGAAAACCATACTATCCCCTACAAACCCCTATAATAAGTTACCATATCAGACAAATCTGCTTCACTCATTCCTTTTTGATATTTCCTATGTGACCTATTTCCCTACTGGAAATGGACATAATAACCAAATTGGGTGCTTCTATTTCCTTCTCACCCACCATGTGCCTCCACAAAGATTTCTCCACTATTCCACTCCTCATGACCTTGCAGAATCATACAACCCAACCTGCGTCCTCATATACCATTCCTCCCTCCCCTGTTGACCATAAGGTCTGGGACACCTACACAACCCCTGTGGCCACATACTCACATGTACTCGTTCACGTGAAGAACAGGCTACCCAGCACAGGCTTAATATACCTTCCCCAAAGGAGCCTTATAGGACTTCAACCTGTCATCATGGATTTAAGACAGACAGATTTCCTGTGCCCCACCAACTCACCTTATAACACTCCCATCCTGGATGTTAAAAAAACTAATGGATCTTACCATTTGATGCAAAATCTCCACATCATCAACTTGACAATTGTCCCCATCTTCCCCACTGTGCACAATTCCTACACTTCACTTTCCTCTATCCCCTCCACCACCACATACTTCCCTGCATTTGTTCGCCTCATGGGGCTTTTCTCTCTGGAAGGGGTAAGGCATCAGAGCAACCTCTCTGGGAGTGCAGATTAAAGACACAGTCTCAACTTTATTAAGGAAGCAGAGTTCTTTTATAGAAGAGGGGAGTTTGAGAACAAAGAGACCGGTAGTGTAACAGGATATAATGTGAGGATGGTCCTATTAGGAGTCACACAGTTTTGAAAAGGGAGGAGGGAAGACAGGAGGATGAGTGAAACTCTCCTGAGGCAGTGGCCATTAGTGGGTGTAGTCACTTGAGGGTATGCTGCCAAGCATGAATAATCCTGAGTGTCCCACCCTAAATGTCCTAGGGTGACATATACATCAGTGGTCTCTTCTTACATCCCCACATGTGTTGGATTTGAAGGATGCTTTTCGCAGTGTCCTTCTTCATCCTGACTCACAGGATCTCTTTGTTTTCACCTGGACTGACTGTCTCACTCAAGTTTCTTCTCAGGTGACCTGGACAGCTCTCCCATAGGCATTTCAGGACAGGCATCTTCTCTTTGACCAAACTCTGTCTCATGATGTTGCTTTGCTTACTTTCTTTTCCTCTTCTCTCTTATAGTATGTGAATGATCTTCTATGTAGTCCCTCTCTCAAGGACTCCCAAGGAGATACTATTAAGCTCCTAAATTTTCTGGCTGACAGAGGGTATAGGGTCTTTCCTGCAAAGGTACAACTGTCCCAACCTCAGGGCATTTACTTGGGAGTCAACTTCTCACCTGAATTTAAGGCCATCACTGTAGAGAGAAAAGCCTTTTTGGAGGACATGCCCATTCCATCTGCCAAGGAAGAAATCCTTTCTTTCTAGGGTAACAAGATACTTATGATCCTGGATCCCAAATATTTCCATCCTTGCAGCCCCCTTGTATGGGGCTTCAAATGGCACTCCCAGTGAACCTGTCCTCAACCCAGTAGAAGCCCCTTCCCAGACACTACAGAAATCCCTAAATCTTTAAGCCCTAGTCCTCCAGACCATTCTATCTGCTTGTCCCTGATACAAGTTTGTTCACTCTGGGGTATAATGCAGATGTTTGGTCCCACCTTCAGCCCAGTGGCATACATATCAAAAAGGCTAGACCCAACCATAACAGGATTGGCACCATGTATTAGGGTAGTGGCTGGAGCATTTGTCTTAACCCAGGAATTGAATAAACTTTCCTTTGAGCCTCTCACTGAAGTGCTTTCACCTCATGATCTGTGCAAGCTCCTTACATATAAATATCTGCAAACTCTACTGCCCTGTTGGTATTAGCTTGGCAAACTGCTCTTATTGAGGATTCTTCCATTTCCTTTAAGATATGCTTTCCTTTAAATCCAGCCAATCTATTAACGCCACCTTCCAACATACATGCTTCAGCAACCCAAAGATGTCTTGAGATTCTAGGAGAGTTACTCTCCTGCCCCTCCAATTTCCTGGTGGGTCCTTATACAACTCTGCATTCATATGGTTCACTGAAGGATGCTCTTTTCTCCATGAAGGGATCCAATGGGATGGATATGCTGCTGTCTCCCTGGAAAAGATTGTAGAGTCAGGTCCACTAGCAACACCACCAACTAACAGGTGGAATGAATCACCCTCACTTGCACATTCACCCTTGCAATGGGAGAATCCCTCACAGTCTACACCGACTCCAAATATGCTTTTCACGTTATCATTTACCATGCAGCTATTTGGAAAGAGAGAGACCTGTTTACCACAAAAGGGAACTCCATCACCAACTCTAGCTATATCCTAAATCTCCTTGAGACTCTTTGCCTCCCAGCAAGCATAGGCCTTGTACATTGATCAACCCATCAGACAGAGCAATCATTCATTCCTCAGGCAACAACAAGGCAGATGAGGAGGCTAGAAGAGTGGTCCTATAATCCACATCAGCCCCCATCATGACTCTCCATGATCCCTTACCTCCATCACACCCCAACAGGGAGATAGTTTTCTACCCCCTTAGTCCACACCACCCCAAACTTTCTTTACTCTCACTATTCAATAAAAGTCATTTGCAACTATCCTCCTCTGACATCTCAGTTTTGAAACAACTCTTCTCCATATGTGAAGCTTGCCTACCAACCAATCCTACACCAATAGAACCCCCACTTTTCTGAATCACCAGGCCTGTGGTGCTATTCCAGGGGTAGACTGGCAACTTGACATCCCCACAGTAGGAAAATATAAGTACCTATTGGTTATGGCAGACACCTTCTGGGGAGGGGTTGAAGTCATCCCCACCTCCAACAACAGGGCACTAAATGTCTCTACCTTCATCCTTCATGAAATCTTTTCTTGCTTTGGAGTACACACCTCCTTCCAGTCAGAGAATGGGCCCAAATTCATCTCCCAAGTTTCTCAACAACTTGCCAAGGCTCTTGGAGTTCTTGGTATTTCCACATTCCCTTTCTCCCAAAGTCACCAGGTGAAGTAGAATAAACAAACCAAACTCAAAAACGTCTTAACTAAACTTTGTTTAGAACTTCAACTAGACTGGGTTATACTCCTGCCTCTCACTCTTCTGCATCTTCACTCACTCACAACGAAATCTGCCAATATTTCCCCTTTTTAGCTGATGTATGTTTGTCCCATCCTTCCCTCTGGAAAAATGCCCCTTCCTTCCCCTCTTCCTTCTCATATATTCATTCCTCTCCTAAACCACATTTGGGCATTCCTATGAGGTTACAGCTATTCCTCCCTGCCTAGACCCTTGTCTGGCCCCCTGACTCAACCTCTTCAAATAAGAGACCAAGTTTTTATTTCTCCTTCTCAGGAGGATACAGCCCCTCCATCACCAAAATGGGAAGTACCCCATACAGTGATACTGGCATAACCAATGGCCATCATGGTGTGACATTTAGTGAGATGGCTACATATTTCTAGGGATAAGGTCTACTCTAAATCCACAAATTACTCTACAGCTTCTATCCCTCAATCTTCTTCCAACCAATACTCAGCCACCCTGGTCGGACCTCTCTTCCTCAGGCTGAAGCCCATCAAGCCCTGCACCCTGCTACACATTAAAGAGACCAAGGACCAGAACACTCAGGCATCAGACAACCACACTCAGTCATGATGACTGGACTGGCAGCTACATTCTTGAATCCTCTGCCATTCACCCTATCTGCTATTTTCCTATCATATTTTTCCCCAATATATATGTCTAGGTGCCAGCCATTTCCTACCTCCCAGATTGCCCATGGGACTGCTGAACGACCAACTCCTACTGTTCCCAGGAATGTTTTACCCATTTTACATATGTTCACAGCTGATGCTAAGAGGATCCATTCTTAACACACATAGTCACTACCACACATCACATATTCAGTTTAATTAACACTCGCATGGCACAGGGATGTTGGCTGTGCATGAGTGTGGGATTCTCTCACCTCCTGGCTAGCACCCTAACCTTTAACAGCTATTTGACTTTTAGCAGCACCCCCTTGGAGTAGCAGATATCATTCCCAAATTATCAGGAGTTCCTCTCTTCCAATTTGCTTCCACGTGCATATCTTCCAATGGAAGCAACCCTGTGAGTTCACTCCAAAAAGGGAAATGCTCACAGGAAGAGTGCTGCTTCTATGTCAACCAATCAAGTATTGATAAGGACAAGATCAAGCAGCTGCAGGAGAACTTGGAGAAGAGAAAGAACAAACTTACCCAAGGGCCCTTGTGTCCCATTTAGAGCAAATTATGGCAACTTTTTCTCCAATTTATGTCACCCACTCCTTATAATTGACATCATACTGAACTTTGCCCTCTGTTCATTGAAAAGTGTACAAAATCAGATTTAAAAAATTCTAATCAGACTATTAATTAGTTTGTATTATAGTACTATAAGGAACTCATGAAGGAAGAATCAGACACTGACTACAATTACACTCCTCTGAGGAACTGTTCATTCCCGAATCCTCACCTCTAACAATGATATCTCGTTCCCGTGAAGCAGCTCTATGCCCACGCCTAGCAGGATGTACTCACCTAAGATGGATCTTTGACAATACACCAAAAAAGGACCTTCTTATAAAAAGAAAAATGTGGGAATGAAGGGATAATGAGTTAAGACTGCAGTCATTTCTCCCCTGCCATTTTGCTGCCCCCCAAAAAATATTTTACAACCGAGATTGTTACCTGGGCAGTTCCTTGTCAGTCTTTGGTCAGATTGTTAGCTCACAAAATTCCACCACATAAAAATAGCTCCCCAACCATTCTCTCTCTCTCTCTCTCTCTCTCTCTCTCTCTCTCTCACACACACACACACACACACACACACACCCTTCAGAGCAGACACTCCACTCATCTGCTTAATAAAATCTCTTGTGTGAGTTCCTGCTTCCAGTGTGCTTTTTGGGGTGCTTTTGTCACCAAAAGTAAATTAGTTTCTGTTCTGTTAAAATATAGGAAACCAAAACTGGTTTTCATTCAATATCCTTAAAATGTGAAAGAGGCTTATGACATAAACTCTCAAAACTGCCAATTTTCATGGAAAACTTTCCTTTTTTAAAATCTTTCAGCGAGTTCTTATCAGGTCTTATGAGAAAAATGTAGCACTTTGAGGTAAACAGGCATGCCAGGAGCCCTGCATTGGAGGCCAGGGTGGAGAAGACCTCCATGACCACCATAGCCTTGCCCTTGGTGCTGTGGTACACAGGGAGGAAGGTGAGTGAGACATTGCAAATAACAGCATGTTGAATGTCAGGAGCTTGGCTTCATTGAAGGTGTCAGGTAGGTTCCTGGCCAGGAAGGCCACTGTGAAGGTCCCTAGGGCCAGAGAGCCCAAGTATCCCAGGATCATAGATGGCAGTGACAGAGCCCTTGTTGTATGTCATGATGATGTGGCCATATTCAGAGTGTGGGTCTGTGTCCACAAAGGGAGGGGATACCCTTAGAACCCACAGAACAATCGTTGGGACCAGGGAACAGGTGGCAATGTTGAAGTTAGGTCCAACCAATACCAGCTACCACCTCATCTTTCTCCATGGAGCAGTGACCTTAAGCCCTGAATCACAGTGACAGTGTTGGCCATGACAATGTAAACAGCCCCAGTGAACACCAATCCAAATTCAATTGGCTGGAGGGTGCAGGTGACTGTATTGAGATGGTCAATGGAGAGTAGGAAGCAGAGGAAGCATGGGAGGTGGGAGATGAACAAGATGTAGCTGAGAGCCTCATTGTTAGTCTTCACAATGGGAGTGTCTCATTGCCTCAAAAAGACCTCAAGAACCACAGCTGTGAGTGCAGAGAATCAGAGAGCTGTGCATGCCAGAGACATGCCCAGAGCATCCTCAAAGTCCAGGAAGGTCACCACTTTGTGTTTGTGGAGGCAGTGATTACTCTTACTTTTCAGGTAGTAGTGCACAAGGCACTGGACACAATCTGTGCACCTGGAGAAAAGGTAGACGTTTAGTGTTTCCTCATCACAGCTTCTCCATTTTGCCATGTTGAAGAAAATGGATGCCCTGCATTATCAGTGTGAGTATGGTCTGCCATGTACAAAATATTAAGATACACCAGATAAATATTCCTGATGTCAGGAGGATGCTTTCAAACACACATAATATCAAACTCATTTCAATGGTCTCTGTAGAAGATGGCAGAGTTTAGGACAGTGTGGCTGGTGTTGTGATGCTGCCACTATGGATGTGGATTCTCCCATCCATTATCTCTATCATAATCAGTTTCTGCCTTTGCCTGAGCCTCACAGTGCATACTCATGGTATTCATCAAAGGAAACAAACTTAATACTGTTTATTCAACTCGGAGAAACAAACTCTGTAGCCATCATGAGACTTCCTAAGTTTTACCTCTACCATAATTCAAAATTTATGCTGGATTTTTTCTATGTAACTTGGCTTCTAATAGATCAAGATTATTTTAGTGTACATTTTCAATTTTCTGGGACTGCTTTTTTATCAATTGTTTCCATAGGAATACTAAAAATAGTGGTTGATTTTTAAACATATGGATTTTGAATGGAAATGCATTTTATACAATTATGCATACATAATACAGTTACAGAAGAACAGTGTGGTTTGAAAATGCCATGCCTTTACAACTGAAATCATGTGTGGATAACGTTTTTCTTAAGTATTTTGATTTTTAAATACCATATAGTTGTGCTGTAAAGCTTAGGTTTTCTTTGGAGTAGCATGAAAGCAGTCATGGATCACAAATACATTCAAGAGCACAATTCATTTTCAGAAAATCGCAACAGATTGGGAAACCTGTCCAAAGCATCTTATTTAGTTTTTACAGGTAGAACTCATATAATGGAAAGAGATTCTGAAATAAGATAGTGATTTTCTCCCACATTTATTTTAAGACACTTTTACCTCTTCATAGAATTAACAGGGGCTCCTGATTCTGACCAGGAGACTTGGTAGGCACACATAGGCATGTGCATGTTGCATTATGAGTACCAAGTCCTTTTCTCTTTTATTTTTCTTTCTCATTTTACACGTTTATGCATACTGCAAATCTGTCCAAACAAATGGAAGTAACTTTCAAAGAGCTTTTTTCAATAAAGATATTTGCTTACTCTGTTGTGTGACTGATACAAAATGATTCCGACTGCAAAAATATTTTATTTTTTTTAATTTAATTTTTTTTTACTTATTGATTCATTGAACACAAATGGAGTACAGCTATTGTTTCACTGGTTGTACACAAAGTAGAATCACACCATCTGTGCGTTCATGCAGGTACACAGGGCAATGGTATCTGTCACACACTCTGTTATTAATTTTACCCCCCACCCGCCCCCACCCCTCCCTGCCCTCTATGCTAGCTATCTTTCCTCCATTCTTGCCACCTTTCCCCCTGGCATTATGCATCATCATTCATTTATCAGAGAGACCATTCGGCTTTTGGATTTTTGGGATTGGCTGAT
>JAJEJO010044363.1:15820-29286 GCA_020662805.1 Glaucomys volans | reverse complement strand
TTTAACACAGGCTGACTCAAGAACTAGAAACTATTTTTATTGTATTTTCGCATTTCTTTTTTTTTTTTTTTTTTTGGAACCAGGGATTGAACTCAGGGACACTTGGCCACTGAGCCACATCCCCAGCCCTATTTTGTATTTTATTTAGAGACAGGGTCTCACTGAATTGCTTAGGGCCTTGCTAAGTTGCTGAGGTTGGCTTTGAACTCGCAATCCTCCTGACTCAGCCTCCCAAGTCGCTTGGATTACAGGCGTGCGCCACCACGCCTGGCTCATATTTTCACATTTCTTTATTTACAGAGCCTAACACAATCCTAGGCCCATAGGGGTCTTGTTGAATGAATGCCAATTTCTATGTTGTCTATTTCCTTTCTTTCCTTCTAGTTCCATTTTCTTCCATCTTTTTCTATCCTCATGTCTTGGAGGGAATGGGTCATAAGAATCTCTTGTACATCCTTTATGTACCCAGCCTTGAGCCTGGCTCTGCAAATGGAGACAGGCTCTATGAGCAATAATAAGACCTAAATGTGGGGTTTGGCTCTACAAATAATGATGATCTTTGTACAGTCATGGGCTCTGAAAATGATAGTATGTTCAGCAAATTATCGTGGGGTCTGTGACAGTGTCAGACTCAGAAATTAGTGATGGGGTGCACTCTCCAGAAGGTAATCAACTCTGTAAACACTTATGAGCTTTGCATATGATTTCAGGCTATGCAAACAACGAAAGGCCCTGAAACAGTCAAGGACCTTGTAAATAGGGATAGACTCTTCCAATGGTAATGGGCTTTGCAAACAATGGTGGCAAATTGTGATGCGCTCTGGGAAATAAGAGTTCTTAACTGTAAAGGATGAGAGGTCTCCCCTGCAAGTCCCTAAAGAGCAAAGATCTATTTTGGACTTTGGACAGCCAGAACCCCCTCCCTTCCCTTTTAGGCCCAGCTAGAGCCTCTCTGTCCATTTATTCACTGGTGTTGAGTATGTGCTGGGGGGTGGAGGATGTAACACAGAAATGGGACAGAAAAGAAAGAGGCTGTGTCGCTGTTCTCAAGGCTTTGAGATGACAACGTCTAAGTAGCCAAATCTGTGTCTGTAGTGGCAAATCTGCCCTCCCACCGTCATATTTGGGAGGTGGAAGCTATCTTTCTGCACAAGAGGCTCTCATAATGCTAAAAGGGTGTTTAAGTCTCAGGGACTCCTGGGGGAACTGAGAAATCAGCGTCATAAAACAAATCTTGTGGGCCCCAGCTGACCTTAAATTCTAGCTGACACCTGAATAGCTTGGTAGCAATTTAAATTCTCTGTTGTTTCCACATCTGGTCACGTTAATAGAGGACATGCACACTCCTCAGAGCACAGGGCCCCAGGACCATAGAAGAAAGAATCTGGTCTAAGTAGGCTGTGAATAATAATGCTGAAAATAAGATGTTGGTTGAAGGTAGGCATGGTGGCATATACTTGTAATCCCAGTGGCTTAGGAGGCTGAGGCAGGAGGATCTCATGTTCCAGGACAGACTCAGCAACTTAATGAGGCCCTAAGCAACTTAGAGAGACCCTGACTCAAAATAAAAAAATTGAAAAGGACTGGGGATGTGGCTCAGTGGTTAAGTGCCCTTGGGTTTAATCCCTAATACTAGGAAGAAAAATGTTGATTGATATTAGGATGGGGAAAACAAATCAAGGAGCTAGAGATAGCCTTGGAAGAAGTGGTGGTGTTAATGGACCAATGGAGTTGTGTACAGAACTGGGGTGTTGATAATGGTGCAGGTAGCAATGCTTACTGTCTGCTAGCTAGTAGGAGATAGTCCGGTATAGTAGTGAGGAGTACAACCTGGTTTGTCTTTGGGTTATATCATTTGCTGGTTGTGTGATCTTAGGCAAATTATTTAAGTTTTCTGTGCTTCAGTTTCCTCATCTGTAATATAGGGATAATAATGCCTACCTCACAGAGTTGTTTATTAAATGGATTAAATGTTAATCTCTGTAGTCCTTAGAGTAGTGCACATTAGAGTAGTGCATGTAGTAAATGCTGCTAGTGACAACCACTAATACCATTAAGGAAGGCAGAAGAGGTGATGCTAATGAGATGGTGTGATAAAATTGATAATGGTGAGAATGGGGACAGTAATAACAATGGTAAGATTTGTTGAGCATGAACTATGTGCTCAACTTTCTTGAGTCCTGCACTATTTTAAGCACTTTATATGCAGTGACTTGTTTAATCATTACAACCTATGAAGTAGTTAATATTTATCACCATGCTAAAGGTGGCATAATTAAGCCTAGAGGGGTTAGAATATGTTATTGAAGTTAAGCCAGCTAGGATCTGATGGAGCTTCTGAGTCTGTGCTCTTAACCACTTGCCAGGTGGTGGTGAAGATGGAGTTGGGGACAGCAAGGGTAAGTACTGGGCACGTGTGGAAGCAGGGTTGCAGGTGCTGGGAATGACAGTGGTGGTGACTGGCAGCATTGGTGGAGGTAATGGGGAAGGGAAGGGTGATGGGGATGTAGGAACAGTGAAGTCTTGCGGTAAGAACACCCGTTGACTGAACTCCTAGCAGGGCTTGTAGCTGCTGAAGGGCGGCTGTCAGGTTTCTTGGGGGGGGAATGAGAATTCCTGGCTTTCTTTAAGGATCTGCTTTGAAGCAGGACAACAATGCTATCACTTCCTATCCAGCAGTTGAGGGCCTTAGGTCTCAGGCAGTGAAGTGGGAAGGAAACACATCTCAGGGGCAGTGTGTGGGAGAGGCCTGGATTGGGCTTCCCATTAGCCCTCCACCCCTTTCTGGGATTTGCATCCCCTGACCCCCTAGCTATCCAGTCCTTATGCGCCCTGCCAGTGCCTGATCTGTGCTAATAGAGCAGACAGCAGCAGAGGTATGCTACCCATCTCATCCTGGAACTCTGCTGGCCTAGCTTCCCAGCGCAGGCTCTGGGCTGCCTCGCTTGCTGCCGCGCTGAGCGGAAGCCTTAATAGAGAATCCGCCTCTGCGCCGCGGCTCCCCGCCCGCCCGCTCGTCCCTATTATCAGCACCATCAACGGCGGCAAATGACACTCTCGGAATCTTGACTCCAATCTGATGCCTGGTCCCCGGGGCCGCGGAGAGGCGCAGGCTGGCCAGGCTGGGGGGCTGGGGAGGGGATGTGCAGTAATAGGATGTGGCCGAGGATGGTCTATTAGCAGCGCTGCAACTGCTGATGAGCCCCCTCCCTGGCCCCTTAGCGTCCCCATTCTCACTTAGCCAGGCACAGCAAGAGGCCTGGGGGGTGCAGGGAGGGAGTATCTGTAGGGTGTGGGGATGGACTAGGTCCAGACACTAGGCTGTCTTGGGGGACATGGGGGGTGGGAGGGGGAAACTGGAGAAAGGAGGCCACTCAGATGCTTCCTTCTGACCATGTGTCTAGGAAGAAGCAGAGTAGGCCAGCAAGGGTTCTGTTTGGGGGGAGGTGATATTCCCTGTTTCTACCTGGGACTCCAGGTCTGGAAGGAACCTCAAAGAACATCCCATTGAGCCTCCCTTCTTCAGCCTCTTCTTGAACACTCTCTGCTGTAGGAAACTCAAGACCTCCCTCTGTTACCTGTCTCATTGCCAAGTGCTTCCTCATTTGGAGTCCTGATTGGCCTTTCTTGGTAGCAGGGAACTGAGACCCCTTAAGGTCACTTACCTACAACCAAGTCAACCTCACAGTGTTCAGAGGCATAAGGTAGGTCTCAAGTCTTCTTCCCTTGGTTCTCAGTGTTCCTCTTGGCCACAGATCTTCTGACCTGTGTGTAATGCAGGTGGAAAGAAGCTGAGGATAGGTGGGTAAACTTACTACAGGGTAATAAAGAGGCAGGGGAATTTGTGGGAACAGCCTTGAGTGAGGACACTGGGCTCACCCCCTCATCAATGATCCTTATTGAGAAAAGGGAGTGACAAAATTCCTCAGGAGTCTGGGAAGACCAATGCTTTGGAAAGCCATATGTTTGGAACTGGGGAATCTAGGTGTAGTCTAATTAAAACCTTCTCTAAATCAGGCACTGTTGTGATGCACACCTGTAATCCCAGCTACTTTGGAGCCTGAGGCAGGAGGACTGCAAATTCAAGGTCGATTTAGTGAGACCCTCAGCAATTTATGGAGACTCTGTCTTAAAAAAAAACATTTAAAAAGGCCTGGGGAGATAGTTGTGTTGGAAAAATGCCCCTGGGTTCAATCCTTGGTGAACATCCCATCCCCACCAAAAAAATCCCTCCACCTACACATACAGAACACCAAGGGGATGGAAGAAAATGAGGCTGAGTAGAAAATGAGCTTGGGTCTGGCTGTATGCACAACACACGAAGGAGGGGTTGGAAGGAAGGGCTCTGTCCTGACCTGAAGGGTGCCTGACAGGTTAGAAGCCTCAGCACTTGGGCGGCTGGACAGTTCCCTCCTGGGCTTTGCAACAGGAGAGAGGGGCTGGGTCTGCCTTAGCCAGGATCCCTGGGCCAGGGAGGAATGGAAGGGAGAGGCCACAGCCCAATTTACCACCCCCTGAGGTCTGGGCCTCTGACCACGTCACTGAACTCAATCTGTTCTGCCCACATGCCCCATAGTCCACAGGCCACTGATATCCAAGCTGCTTGCCTCTGCTGAGTGGCTGCCCTCAGTGCCCCCAGCAGGGGCCTGGCCATCAGTCACAGGCTTGACAGTCGTCAGAGCTGGACATACAGCCTCTTGGGCAGGAATGGATGTGGACCAGCAGATGACAGACAGCTGGGGACACCAACTTCCCACCTGTGCCCCTAAAATCTGTCTTGTCTTCCTTCATCAGATCCCTCCTCCCAGCCCCTTCATCCCCAATCTCTGGGTCACAAAGACTGTGTTGGCTCTGTCTTAGCCTCTTCCTGTGCTAATCTCTTCTTTCCTTCCACCCCTTTTGGGACTAAAAAGTCAGGATTTAGTCCGTGAAACCATCTCCCCAACAATTACCCCTGCCTCAACCTGGACATCTCCTTTCCCAGTTAGCTTATGGTGGAGAATTGGGGACCCCCGTGCAGGATGGATTTTTTTAATCCAACAAAGGGCATCTGAAAGTGAGAAGAGGAGGCCTTGTATCATTGGGGGATTAAAGATCCTGGGGTGTGTGTGGGCGGGGGAGGGGAGAGACTCTGGGGAGAGTGCAGTTCTCAAGATGTGACAGCAGGGGGAGCCCAATCCTTAGTGACCTATAGTTTTGTCTCTAGTCTCAGAATCCCTAGCTGGAATTACTCAAAATGGGTAAATGTTGAGTAAGCTGTGGGTGGGAACTCTAGGAGGCTCTCTGTAGGGGTAAGCCTTGTCCATCCCAGTCTGAAGTTGGCCCTGGATTGTTAACTTTATAAAGCATCTCTTATCTGTTCCTCAAAATAACTTTATTTGAAATCTTGCAAAAAGTTAAATGAGCTGGGGGCTTTGGACCCTTCTGGCAAGAAGAAGGTGCTATGGTTCCTCTGGAGAGGGTCATCTCCACTGTCCTCATCCTTCATGAAGGTGGGCCATTTTGGGGGAGATAAAGAACAAGAGTCTTCCTGCAAGCCCCCACTCATCTGTAAGCAATATCCTTGACCCACAGAGCTCTCACACCCACACCAAATTATGAAGAAAGCAAATCCAAGGCAAACCACACTCAAGGCATCCCCTGTAGACTTCCTGTTGGTCATAAAGAAAGTGCAACCCATTTTATGTAACAGTTGTGACAATGTGGCAGTGGGTGCATTCATAAATAACATGTGCATGAGTGTGCATAGGTGTGTATATATGTGTGTGTGTGAAAGAGAGTGAGAGTGCCCTCCCCCATGCTTCAGGAGAGGCTGAACCTAGGGGTGAGGTCAAAACAACTATGTGGAACATAGACTCCAGCCGGGTATCATAGACCCCAGGGCCTGAACCACCACCCTCTTTGTCCCTAGTGCCTGAAGGCTCACCATTAAAGTTTTGATCCTCAATCAGAAAGGTGCTGCCTCAGATTTGAATCACATCATCATTATTACATCTCTGTGATGGTTCAGCTTAAGTTCCCAGAAAGGGCTTGGAGAGGACCCAGACTTCTGGAAACAGAGGTTGACAAGGGAACTTTCTGAAGAAGACTGACTTGATGGAGCGGAGTTTTCAGAGAGTCTTGTGACCCAGGGTAGGCAAGAGGGATGGCCTGGGGCAGGCGTTTAGGGCACTTGGACAATTTCTTGTGCCACCCAGTGTACTGGGAACCAGAACTGAGATCCTCAGCCTACCATATCCCTGCACCCCCCAACCCCAAGCAGGCCACAGGAGGTTGGTAAATATCGTAATCAGATTAGTAGAGTGGAGCCGGCAGAGGCAATGGTGGGAAAATGCTCTGGGCTGGTTTGGCCCCCACCCTTCTCCTGGGAATCTAACCCTATTGCCCTGCCCACTCCCTCCCCTGTAGACTCCAAAGCCATCCTGTTTCCTCAGTAGCCTCTGCTGGCCTGGCGCGACCCCTGCCACCTGGCCCTCTCTGGGTCTGGTGGAGATTGCTACATTCTGGGTCTCCTCAGCCTAGGGGAGAGATGGTGGCTGAGAGCCTAGCCCTATTGAGGCTTGGGGTGTAGCTTAGTGGTAGAGTGCTTGCCTGGATAGCCCAGTTCTATTGACAACCTGTCCCTAGGAAGCTAGCCTTCTGGGCTGCTTTTCTCAGACTGTTGTTCCCTCATGGGACCCCTGCCCCTCCCTCTGGCCATGATGCTGCTCACCTGTGAGGTTGGAATGGGATGTCAGGATTCCAGGGTGGTTGTGGGTGGAGGGAGTGTCTGGTGGAGGGTTTAATCAGGGTTGAGTCAGTCGCTTCTCTTCTTAGCCTTCTTTTTTTTTTTAATTTTTTTATGATGTTGCTGGACCTTTATTTTATTCATTTATTTATATGCAGTGCTGAAAATTGAACCCAGTACCTCACACATGCTAGGCAAGTGCTCTGCCACTGAGCCACAACCCCAGCCCCTCTTCTTAGTCTTCTGTATGGTCAGGCTGAGTACAGGGCTGGGCACACTGGGCACAGGGAAGTTTAATCAGATGGAATGGGGGAGGGGAAGAGTGAGCCGGAGGTGTCCTGAGGAAAGACTGGGCCATCAGGGCCGCCTAAGAAGGAAAGGGTTGGGAAAACAGGGGCTGGTGTTCTACGAGGTTGGACTTGGGGTACTGGGGCATGAAAGCTGGAGGGAGTGAGGTGGAGTTAAAGACTGGGGGCCAAGAACCCAAAGAGGCAGATTGGGTGACTGAGGATTGGGAGACTGGTAGGTGAGGATGGGATGAGAAATGAGGAGTCAGAAGGCGAGGCTAACGGAGTACACAGGAATGGGATGATATTGGGGATGGCTGGGGATTTAAGATGTTGAGGAATTTAGAAACTGGGAGTTAAGAACTGCAGTGTGGGAGAGGTTGGGTATCCAGCCTAAGAAGAGGTTGAGGTGTTTTGGGGTTGAGGAACTAGGGACTAGTGGAGCTGAAACTGGAAGTGGAAGTAGAGAAATAAGTCCTCCTGCATAGAGAGAGGTGTCCATGGGTGGACAGAAGGGAGTGCCCACCAGTCCCAAGTCAGGCCTCCCCACAACCCCTGTGGCCTAGCTGGGCCATGGGGGCGGGCAGCAAGCCTCTCCTTGTCGGGCTGTCAGAGCGGGTTAGGCTCGGGGAATTGGTTCTCTGGATCATCTCCTGGGAGCCAGCCCCTCCTGGCAGCTTTGTTTGGCGAAAGCGCAGGGATTAGCAGGGCTGCCCCCACACCACCTCCCGGCCGCCAGCTCCTGGTGCTTTCATCCCTGAAGGTCGCTAAAGCCGCAGTGCTTTGAGATTAGGCCCCACAAAGGGGCCCCTTGTGCTCTAGCCAAGCCTTGGGGGCAGGGAGGGGAGGGGGTCCCAAGAACTCCGTGCAGTCCTAGCCCCTGAGACAAATCCTTCTCTCCCTCCCTGGTGCATCCCAAAGATTCCCCAGGCCAAAGGCAGAAGACCTCTCCCATCCCCCTGCTCAAAGACTGTGTCCCCAGTGGAGCCCCACAAGGCCTAACCTGTCTCCCCCAGCATGTCAACATCCATCTGTGATGTCATCTCAGAGTGGAGATGGATGGGGGAATAGGACAGGGAGGGTTGGCGGAGGGGGTGGTGGCCCAGGGTAGAGGTGGAAGTAGGTCTAGATAAAGACAGAAAGAACATCAGTCCAACATGCTCATTGAGCAAACAAGAAGGCCAGCCAGGGTTTGCTGAGAAAGGGGCTTTTCCAGAATCACACCAAGTTGCTGGCACAGCTGAGGGAATGTGGTGAGTTTCCCCTTCACCAGGTGTCTGAGCCCAGGCTAGTGGTCCACAGGGGTTCTGAATGGAAGGAGAACAGTTTTGGTTTTGTGCTTCCTACGTAGAAGAGAGTGGTAATGGCATTTCATGTTTGGATTTCATGGGCCCCCCAAAAAACATTTTAAATGTGGGTTCCAGCATAAGTTGCCAGCTATTAATTTTGCCATATAAGGGCATAGAGGGAACACTACCAACTGCTGTCAGCATCATTTCATAAAAGAAAGGATATTTTGGCATCAAAAAGCTAGAAAAGACATAATCTCAGAATAGAGAAGATACAGCTTCAAATTGAATTGATGCAGCTTCATGAAAAATTTCCTACAAAGCCTACTTTTTTTTATTTGTTGGTATTTGGGCAAAATATCTTGGGACTCCTGGGGCAGGAGACCTTGAAGAGGATGCCTGCCACAAGGGCCTGAGGATCCTAGAGGTCCTATGCACCCAGGTCTCCTGGATTGAAACTCTACCTACCCCTTCATGCCAGGGCTGGGTGAATAGGGGTAGTTTTGGGGGTCTAGCATCCAGCACTGGAAAGGTGGGGGGAAGTGGTCCTGATACTAGACTGTTGGGCCTTGCAGCTGGGACTGTTGATTTGGCCTTGGCCTCCCCATTGCCAAAGAGACTTAAGAGGAGGGAGAACAAGCAGGCCTGACTGCGGTCGATAGAGGGAAATTTCTTCCTGTCCTCTTGCTCATAAAATGTTTGTGGCCAACATATTGCACAACATTCCCAGAGAGGCCACAAAAGGCAGTGCTGGGCTGGCAGGGTCAAATGGAGCTCATGGAGCCCAGCCCTTTTAATCAGCCCCCAGCCGGGTCACCCCTGGGGCTGGTGATATGGAGAGCTCAGGGTAATTGGGGTGATGGTAGATATATGGGATTAGTAGGAGGAACATCAAAGGTGCCCAATAAGCCCTTTGTGAGAAAGTGTCCACAGGGAGGGGGCTGCTAATGAGAGATAAAAACTGATAGTATTAGCTGATATTTATGTGGCATTTACCACCTACCAGGCACTGTGCTGAATTTTAACTCATTTAGTCTCTAGAACAACCCTAGGAAGTATGATTATTTGATTACTTCTTCCATTTTACAAATAAGAAAACTGAGGCATAGAGGTTAAGTGACTTGCTTAAAGTCATGCCTAGTAATAGAGCCTGAATTTGAACCTAGGCAGTCTGGTTCCAGTACCCATGCATTTATTTACTGTGGTTGCTATACTGCTGGACTGTGGTCCTAAGCAAGGGTTACCTCTGAATTCCCACTGTTACCTAGTCATACCCTCCCCACTGTAGGAGAGTTTCATGGATTTCCTGGGGTTTGAAGCCATCAAGAGGTGCTCATCATCTTATAGATGTAGGGTAGAAGGGAAGTGTACGCTCGCCTCATTATGATGGCTTAAAAAAATATGTCCAGAAATTCTCTGGTACATCTTCTTTTGAGAGGTAGAGCTTAATTCTCTTCTTGATTGTGGGCTGGACTTAGTGACTTATAATGAATGAATGGGATGAGCTGTCACTTTTGAGAATAGGTTATAAAAGACCTTCTGTAAACTCCCCCCTCCCCTGCTTCCCTTTCTTTCTGCCTCTCTCTCAGATCTCAGCCACCATATGAAGAAGTCCAGGCTGGAGAGATCATACGGAGGAGGACTGAGGCACCCCAGCTGACAGTTAGCATCAACCGCCAATCATGTGAGTAAGCTTTCCTAGAAGAAGCCCTCCTGCCTCCATCAAGGCTTGAGATAATGTAGCCCTGACCAATAGCTTGACTGCAACCTCATAAGAGACTTGAGCCAGAACCACTCAGCTAAGCTGCTCTGAATTCCTGGCCCTCAGACACTGTGAGATAATAAACATTTGTTGTAAGCCTTTAAATTTTGGGGTAACTTGTTATGTAGCAATTGACAACCTGTACACTTGGCCAGTCTGGTGTGTGTGTGTGTGTGTGTGGGGGGGTGTGTTGCTAGGGATTAAACCCAGGACCTTGTGCGTGCTAGGCAAGTGCTCTACCATTGAGATACACCCCAGCACATTGGCCAGTCTGGAATTGGATTGTCTGGAATCTCAACATTGGAACTTTGCCCCATGGGTGGGCTAATCATTCTTTCCCCCACAACTCTCCTCAACCCTGAGATAAATAACAACCAAACTACAGATCCCATCTTTAGGCTATCTCTATTCCCTTTAGTGGCCACAGTTGCATTTGTGGGACCCCTCAGTACCTTCCAACCTCTTTTCAGAGGCCCTTAGCTGACCACTGATCCTGAAGTTAACAAAATGTGACTGTGCACATCTCATGTTAGAGTGTGTGCATGTAAGTATGTGAGAGCATGAAGTGGGAGATACCTGTGTTAGTGGCTTTCATGCATGTGCTAGTGGCCTTCATGTCACATGCATTTGTGTGCATGTGCATTTGATTTGTGTTCTTGGTGGGAAGGGGTTCATGGGCAGCTCTATTTCTGAATGTAGACATATATGAGAAGGTGGTTGTTTGCATGATAGCATTGTTAGAGTGGGAGCCCATGTACTTTATTTATATGTCTATGTTTTCTGCTTCTAGAATATGTCTGGGTTTCCATGGGCCGGCATCAGCCCTGGGAGTGCCTGAGAATGGTTCACAAAGGGTTAAGGGAAACAGGCGCCGCCATAACTCTTAATCATAGCTTTGCAAGCTTAGCCAGTGCCCCTGTTGAAAAATGTTTCAAAAAGCAAAATAAATGATCTTTTAGTTACAGAAGTATTGATTTTGCCCACATCTAGTAATAAAGAGCAAGTCACCTGTAGCTAAAACTCTTGTAAAATATATTTTATACTCTAATAGTCTGCAGATAGAGTCACCCGCTGAGCACAGATGACAAATCTCCCCAGCGCGGCCTGCGCCCCCCATATTTCACGTCAGGGACGCAGTGGTGGTGCAGGCAGCGACAGAGCTGGGCCTCCCCGCGGGTGAAGACGTGGCCTGGTTGGCCAGAAGAAAAGAAAAAAGCCAGGTTCCTGGAACAGAGTCCATCCTCTACCCCCACCCTGAGCCCTCAACACCAACCTGGGTCATGATGGAGGCTCAACTACAGAGTACCAGAAGGAGGCTCTCAGAACAGGGCCATGACTCTTTCCACCACTCAGTTTCAGAGCTAGTTTGGGAATGCCGAAGCTGAATTTAAGAGAAGTGGGTGGGGCTCCTTCCTGGCTGGAAGGTCAGTTACCCTAGGTGTGCACAGGCGTGTCCACTCTTGTGCCTCAGTTTGGCCTCTCCTAGGCCTCCACATACACACAAAGAGACAAACGTGATCCCCAAGGTACACACACACAGGATAATGCCCACACACACTCAGAGGGAAACACTTGACCCCCCCATGTACACATATACACACATACCACACTTGGCCTTATGTACACACACAATCATACACTCAACAGCTCCCCTAGCACATATCCAGTCCCTTCATACAGACTGGCCTTTCATCTAAAGAACCAGGCCACATCCACTGTACCCAGAGAACTCCTTCTAGAAATAGGCTTCTGTCTGAAAGGACCAAATAGTCACTCTGGTTTGGGGACTGGAATGTGTACCATGCTTTTCTCCCTCATATGAATGTAGAGATACAGCCAAAAATGGACCCATGGCACATTTACCTTTCCCCACTCCTCACTGCAGGAAAGGAGTTCCGTGGGAATACCCAGGTCTCCAGGCCTCCTTTGTATCCCAGAGGTGGGTGCAGGCAGAGCTGAAGCCCAGGCTTGGGAGGCCACACAGGTGTCAGTCCTGCCCTTGCCTTCACCTGCTGTGTCACCCTGAAGAAACCTCTGTGCCTCTGTCTGCACCAGGCCCAACATATGCCCTTGGCATCGTGGTCTCCTGACAAATAAGGGCCACTCAATTCACTGTCCCTAATCAGGTTAGCCTTGGAGAAGCCAGGATGACCTTCTCCCTTCTCCTCTGTATCTTCTAGCAGGCACCCTATCATAAACTCTACTGTGAAGGATCTGCTCCACAGCCCCCAGTTGGCACCGGGTAAGTAGTGGGGTGGGAATGCCAACCGAGCGCACTCTTCCCACCCCACAAAAAGCTTATGGGAGGCAGGCAAGGTTGTCAGAAGAAAAGCAGTATGTTCAAAAGCACTACAAGAGAACACTCCCATTAACAGGGAATAATTAGGAATTTCCAAATCCTGCTGGTGGGAATGCAGGTGGAGGAGAGGGGAGAGGAGTAAGCGCAGAAGTGGGGAGACCCGCTGGGTGTGAAGAAGTTTCAGAGGAGGTGAACAGATAGGACAGGTAGTCTGGAGATGGAGAAGGCCTGGAGCTGGGGGCGGGGATTTCGGAGGGTGGGAGGGTGGGAGTGGGATGGAGCAGGTAGCAGCTTGAACACGCAGGCAACTAACAGGGTGTGTGGGGGGTGTTACTTTTGGGTGGTCGGAGGGAGCCAAGAGTATGCAGGGGCATCTTTGAGTGGTGAGGGGCAGCAGCCTGCCAGAAGAGGGGACAGAGCAGGTAGCTGCCCTGCGTTGGGATTGGCGGTGGGGGTGAGGGGGCGGGGAAGGCTCTTTAAGCGGCGGCCGCGCTAATAACCTGTCCAGGAGATGGCTCGTGGCAAATTGCTTTGTTAGTCTTGTCAGCGCGGCCGGGGCCGCCGTCAGCGCGCGCCATGGATCAAGATGATGAATCGCCGCGGACGGCGCAGATGCGGGCGGCCCGCGGCCGGGCCCCAGGGTAGGGGTGGGCGGCGGAGGGGGCCGCAGGGGGCCGGCCGTTGCCATTAACTCCCGAATTAGCTCTAAGCCGCCCACCACCCAGCTACTGCTCGGAGAGCGCCAGCCATGGGTCCGGAGCGGTCGAGGATGGGGAGAGACTCGCGCCCCCACCCTGAACCTGGACCCAGGTCTCTCAACTCCAACTGGACACTGAGAGACTGGACTGCCCAGGAACGGCGTCGGAGGGACAAGGTCTCCAGTGCTTTCCGTACCGCAGCTGGGTGTTCTGACTCTTCGAGAGTAACCCATGAAGCGGGGGAGCGGGGGCGATGGGGTGGGGTGGGGAGGACGCATGGAGAGTGGCCCCGTGTAGATGTTCTGTCACTGATGCAACCCCTGTGCTGTGAGCTGCTAGGGAGGCTCAGAGTTCTGAGAGAGAGAGAGAGAGAGAGAGAGAGAGAGAGAGAGAGAGAGAGAGAG
>JAJEJO010044363.1:0-15810 GCA_020662805.1 Glaucomys volans | reverse complement strand
GAGAGAGAGAGAGAGAGAGAGAGAGAGAGAGAGAGAGAGAGAGAGAGTGTGTGTGTGTGTGTTGTGAGTGGGTAGGATATTTGAGTTTGGCATTGCTACTTTAAACCTAGCTCAGGGACCAGAGATGGTGGGGCTGGGACCTGCTCTGGGGACTACAGGAGAACTTGGGCCCTCACTTCCCAGATCTTTTAGGAAAGTGAGCTAGGACCCAGTGTCCTTGGAGTTGGTGGTAGGTCAAATGGCACCTGTGAACACACGTTTTTCTAAGTTTTAAATTAACCCATCTCTTGTGCACACCACTCTTGATCCTATTTAGAAACCTCTCCCTCCCCAAACACACATAGACATACACACACTCCTAGGAATTTATAAATACAATCCACACAAGCACAGACTCTGTTCACTTGTACATGGATTTAAACATATACATACAAAACAGTTAAACACAAATATGAATGTATGTGTATATATATTCATAAACACATAACACAGGATAATGAATTTGAGCAAATGTACAAGCACATCCAGAAATGCACTATGGCCTTCTCCCTACCCAACAACCTAGGATAGTCTAATGGGGTTGGTCCACAGGGGAAGCCTTTCTCTTAAACCCTCTGAAGCTATCCAGGGAAGGTGGGTGGGGAGCTCCAGCAGCAGTCTTGAGAGGAAGGCCCTGAACCATTTCCATTTCTTAGCTCCTGTCTAGACAGTGGCATTTTCAAAGTGGTTTTGTTTAACCAGTAAAACCCACCCACATTGTGGCAAACAGCTTCATACTACTCCAGGCTTCCCTAAAGGACTTGTTCCCTGTCCTACTCTCCTTTCCTCCTGGACTTTCCATTCCAGCAATTGAGCTTGCCAGGGATTTTTGTGCCCACTTCTACTGCCCTACTCCACCCCCACGCCACAGCCTAGGAATCCACAATCAACCCAGAATCTAGTCCCTGGGCCACAATGTCTGTGGAAGTTAGTAGGAATGGAATATGAGTGCATGACAGCATCCCTCTGTGCCTGATATCCCCCAGTATGTCCTGTGTGTCCCTTCAAAGATGGGTCTGGCCTGGTAATGTGGGTTTCTCCAGGTGTTCAAGAATCTGAGTCTTTATGATGTATATAATGGAGGGGCATACTGGCCACCCAGCCATCACCTCCAGTCCTAGGATAGCTAGCACCTGATGGGGCCTTGGCAGAGTGAGATAAGATGCAAGCAAGGGTTTCCTCAACTAGACTCAGAGCCTACGTAGCAGACAGGTTCCTTCCAAGAACAGGTGTCTAGTTGGACCTTGGGTCTTACCACCTGGGGTCTTCCACCAGGTGACAAAATCTGTCCTATCTGCAGCCACCTTGGCCCTCATTTTGGTCAGGTCTGGCCCACCCAGGCCCAGGAATCATCACTCATACTTCAGCCTGTCCATTGGTTCCTGTCCTGAGGTGGAGAACTAGGGAAGGATGGGCTGGAGTTGAGTCTCTGAGCAAAGAAAGATAATGCTTGCTCCAACTGGAAGAGGGCCTCCTATAGGAGCAAGTTTCCTCTTGAGGGCAGGGCCACCCTCTCAGCAAACTTTCCTGGCACTACCAAGTAGGGATGGCCAGGAAGTATACCTATGCTATGAAGGACAAGACTGTAGGGTCCTATGCCCATGTCTCTGTGTGTGATCCAATGACTGTGTGTGTGTGGAGGGTTACAGTTTTCCAGAATGATCTGTATGTGTGCTTGTGTGTGGAGGGCAGCTGAGTTGGAGGCGCAGTGTCCTTCCCATCATATCCTCAGCTGTGGGACTCCAGTGACAGTCTTGATCATCTAAGCCAAGGAGGCAGGCTCCTCTCTCCTCTCCTCTCCTTTCTCCTCCCCTCCCCTCCCCTCCCCTCCCCTTCCTTTCCCTCTCCACCCTCCCCTCCCTGCACAGGGCCAGGATCCCTGAAGAGAAATTAAAAGGTTACTTAAAGCCCCCACCTCCGCCTTTCTTGTCCCTTTAAATCGAGCCTAAACGGTTTTGCTTTGGCAGAAGAAATCTTTTCTGGAGCTTTGGGGTGGGGGTGGGGGATCCTGGTGGGAGAGAGGGTCTAAGCAGCCTAATCCTCTTAGCGCCCCCTTCTCTTCCCTCCCCTCCCTTCTGAGGCCCCCTCCTGCTCTCTGCTTGAGGCACCCAGCCCCTAACTGGCTGAAGATCGACCCCGACCCTCAAATCTGCTGGTGGCCCCTTCTGCCCTACCCAGCCCCAAATTCCTGACCCCCTCAACCTAGCCTAGGACTTGAAAGTCTGCTGGCAGTATGACCAGCCAACACCCTCCTCCTGTCCATGCCTTAGCCTCCAAGAAAACAGCCCTGTTCCCAGGAGTTTTACTTATAGGCCAGAGGGGTGCTAAAACCAGGGATCAGCTGCCCTAGTCACAGGTGTGAGACTTTGTGCCCAATCTGTGCTCAGACCCCCGTATTATGATTAGGCGTGGGCTGAAAATTGCACAAGGATTCGTTAAAAACACAAAAGAAATCTCACAGTTACACACGGTCTTGGGAGCATCATTCACAAGTATACACTCCAAATGTAAATCACAGTCACAGCTATCAAGGCCAAAGGCAGGTTGCACGGTGTCTTAGAGCAGGGACACACCCCACACCCATTTGACCAAGAGCCTCTCAGACCCCCACACATTTGCATACACAGGGCCTCCCAGACTGGACACCCTCTGGCAGTGTGAGTGCAAACCTGCTCTCTCTGACACACCTCACACACCTTTTGCAAGGCCGGATCTGGCCTGGCTGCAGAGCAGGCTCCAGAACGTCCTCTTCCTGTGAACCGGTTGCACCTGGAGGGAGCAGGGCGCTGACAGGAACCGGAGAACCCCAGCCCAGGATTTTTCCCAAGTGGGCCACTCGTGTTTGTCTGCCTCCTTCCTACCTCCGACAGGTGAGTGTACTGTATATGAGGCCGAGTAACAAGCCTCTACCCTCCTAGCCTCTCCGAGGGGCATCGTGCTGCCAGACAGGTGAACGGCTGCTGGGAGCGCCACCCTATCTGGGCCAAATGTGGGCGGCGAGTTCAGAGTGCGGGTTGTAGGGTGGGGTGGTGGCGCTGGAGACGACTGTGTTGCGGTGGGGTGGGACTGAGAAAGAGAATGTGCGTGTGTGTGCTCACAGCTCTGAACCAACCTTGAAGTGACAGTGGGGGTGGGAGTCACTGAGGGCGACCCCACCGCCACCGCAACACACTCCAGGGGTCAAGCTCACGGGAAGACCCGGGAGGGGGTCGTTTCTCAGGGCCTCTTCTAGCCCCAGGGATCCATTTACGGCTTGGCAGGCGGGAAGGAGGCAGAAATTCCAGGACCCGGAGCCAGGCACTATGCGGGAGGTGATGGACGTGCGGCCGGACCCACATATCCACCGAAGGTGGGACTACAGCCGCCCAGGCCGAGAGCTGCGCTGCGGCACCGGCGGGGCGGGGCGGGGTGGGGGTGGGAGCGGCGAGTGATTGGCAGCCACCGGGGCCATTAGGAAACGCGCGGGCCCGCTCAGGGCGCCCGGGAAACGCCGTTTAAAACTCCAGTCTTGGCCACCGCGCGCGTAGATGGCAGCGGCGGCGGTGGCGCGGGCCGGGGAAACCAGGTGCGAGCGGGCGGGGCTGGCGTGGCAGAGCCGGGAGAGGCGTGGGGACGGCCCCGGCGGGGAGGACGCGGACAGTGAGCTCCCGGGACCGCCTCCTCTCTTACGGTCCTGCAGTCCCAGACTCATTGGGAGGATCGGAAAGTTTGCAGGGGACCAGAGACGTGGAGACAGACACCGCAGGGACAAGAGGAAGTGAAAGGACAGACAGAAAGATAGTCTGGGAAAGACAAGGAGATATACAGGGGGAGACAGAGGGAGTGACACCCAGGGCTGATAACCGAGTCAGAGAGCTAGCAGCCCCGGGAGACAGAAAAGGCTCGAAATTCCTAGGCCAAAAGAGAGGAGGAGAGCGAGCCGTGGGCAGAAAAGCGCCGAGGCGGAGACGGAAGCCTCGGCCCGGGGAGACGCAGGCACCCGCAGAGAACGCTTCGGATCCGTCACGGTTTTGCCTCATTTGGAAGATATTACTTCGCCCCTGGAAAAAAAAATAAATACAAAAAAGGTTTGGATATTAAACGGAGACAAATCCTTCTCAGTTTGGAAGGGGCGGCGGCGGGGAGGGGGTGGCTGGGGTAATGCGGAGCAGATGCGGCCCGGGGCGTCGCAGAGCCCCGGGCCGGGGCAGGGGAGGGGGCGAGGCCCACAGCTCAGGACCCCGCCGGGGGAGCACAGGGACCGCCCACACCTCCCCAGTTTCGCTGCTTTCGCGGACCATGCGGTGCCTCAGGCATTGCTGGTGATCCAGCTCTGGTCTCGCCCGCGCGGATCCCGCTCAAACTCGGCTGCCACCGAGGGTGCTTTCTTTCCCCGGACGGCGACTCTGCAAGAATTATCCAGTTGGGGTGGTTCGTCGTACCCATAGTCTTCTGCTCTCTTAGATGCGGCCTCGGGCTAGGGTCCTCCAGGTGGGTGCTGAGGGCTCTGAGGCCTTAGTTCCCTGGAATTCGTTTTGCCTCCCGCGGCCTCAACTGGCGTGGGTCGGGTGAGCTCCAGCGGAGAACGCAGGCTAGGGCCAGCCGCTCTCGCGGTGCTTGGGGGCAGGGAGTAAAGGATTGGGGGAACTGCCAGGGTCTCTCTTTTCTGGGCCTCTCACACCGGGTGGCCATAACCCAGTCCTGGACGGCGACAGTTAAGGGATCCTAAAGGGCCGTCTCGGGTCCTGGGCATCCCTGGCTGAACTTGGCCACTAGGACTCAGATCCTGCGCAAGAGTCGCGGTGGTCTTGGCAGTGCATTTAGGGAGCTTGAGAGTGACTTTCCCTCCGCCAAATTCTCACTTAATCTGGGGCCCCAACTTCTCCTGGATTCTGGCCTAATTCTCAGTGCGGGGCTGTGGGTTCCTCAGGCTTCTGATTTGTCGGAGAAGGTAGTGCCAGATTGGGGCGGAGAGAATTCGAGATCCGCGGCCTTTTCGTCTTCTGTCCGAGTTTGGAATTCCCCAAAGCCGGGAACCCTTCGGTTCTGGAGCACAGAACCAGCGCAAGTTCTGTCGGGGGTACAGGAAGGTCTTTTTCGTTTTAGAAGACGATGGAAATCCTGGGTCTGCCGGGCCGATGCTGGTTTTCTGGAAGTTGCTTGGGTTTGGGGACATCGGTGAAATACGGGCGCTTTAGTGATTTAATGGGCCTTGGGGGAAAGAGGCTCTTCATTCCGCTAAGGTTGTATGCGTTGCAGCCGTGGACCTTGTGCAAGTTCCCATTTGCCGTCGCAAGTGTGGGTGGTGATGGAGGCAAGTGTCCTTTTCCCTCACTAGTGCTCCTGATCTTGTGCGCTGCAGCCGGGTTGGCTGGACCAGGAGACGCTTTAGAAAGTTTTGTGACCTATTCGTTTTAGGTGGGGTGAAGTGGGGGTTGTTTTCGATTTTTCGGGCATTCTCCTTTTACTTCTGTGCTTCTCTCAGGCTCCCCAGAAAGGGAAAGGCACTCTGGCCTAAGGATCAGTGAATTTAGTCCCCACTTTCCCTCTCTGTCAACCAGCTGTGCTTATGTATGTGTATAGGTGGTCAGAAAAAAATCGAATTTGCTGCCTAGTGAGAGCAAATTATCCAGATAATTGGCTCAAATTTCTCTCCTCTGTGGTTGGGGTAGATGCAGTCTTTGTACAAGAAGCTAAACATCGCTACTCAGGAGAGGGGTGAACACCTTACTCCACCCCCAACCCCTGCAGAGCCTGGGGCGGGGAGTCGTGCAAGGAGGCGGGATCCTGTCTTTGACCTCACAGACCCTGTGTGGAAAGCGGAACAGAAGGACAAAAGTGGAAAAGAAGTGGAAACCCGCCCCGGGCGAAGGCCTCAGCGAGGGCGAGCACTGCCGGCCTTGGGATGGGTTCTCTCAGATGGCAGGCTCTCACATCATCTTCATGGGCATTGGGTGAGTGCCTCGGAGACCATTGCATCCTCTTTCCCTCCACTTGCATACTACTGATCCCTGCAGTCGCCAAATTGGAGGCGTTTCTCTGCTCTAAGAAGACATAATTTGCTTTGGATTGGGTCTACAACACCCATGCACACATGCAGATCTTGAGCAGGAAACAGTTTCCACCTTACCCTTGGTAAGGAATCATCCTGGTTCTTGTTGCCAGCCCCTGAAGGCCGGGCTTCTAGAGAGCGACTGTTGGGATTGGACCATTGGACCTCCCAGTCTAAACTGTGGGTTCTGAGGGCAAGGGGGAGAACCAGAATTAGGGATGCAATTCCCCATTTTTGAACCAATTCAATGCTGCCAAATGCTGAGGGAAGGGGGGAGTCTAGACTGACTGCCACGGAGGGTCGGACTCATGGGTTAGTCAACCTGGCCATAGACAACACATTCAGCTATGCTCAAGTAAGAAGTCACACAGGCAGATCTGCTAGACATGCCCTCACCCAACTCCTTGGTAGTTACATACACACAGGTTAAACTCAAACGGACACTCAATGATACTGCACTAGTCCCAGGTGAGATAGCCCAAGGGTCGCTCATGTACACTTTCGCCCAAACATCTGTGAACCCTGTTCTTGCCACCGTCTTGGGGCCTGTTTCTCACTCTCCGTGTAGGGTCTGGTCCAGGCTGAGGCAGCCTCCACCTCTCCCGCGTTCCCATTCCCCGCCCCCCTTCAGCCCCTTCCTCACGGTCCCGCTCGGCCGCCCCGCGGTGCCCATGTAAATGACAGCAATAAATATCTAATCAAGGCCCGGGGCTACGCCGCCGCCGCCCGCCAAAGCCCATTACCGAACCGGCGGGCGAGGTAGGGAGGGGTGCTGGGGGGTGAGTTTCGGGCGGGTCTGTTCTGGGCTGCACATCCATTCTGCACTGAGTACCCCTCATCTCTGACCTTGAGCGAATCTCAGTTTCCCCTTCTGTAAGAAGGGCACCGAGCTGGGATTATTCATATCTTGTCCGATCCTCTCTCCAACCAGCGGTCGCTCTGTTTTGTAACCCGTCGCTGTTTTGTAACCCGACGGTTCTTCTCACAATTTATTTGACTCGGGCCCCACTGCTGCCTGAGGGGTGGATATCCCAGCTTAGAGACCCCGTGGCTAGCCCCGGTGGCTCTGGCTCCGACAGTTATTTGGACTTTAGCCGGGTTTTGGCCAGCAAAGGAAAGAGTTCCCTGGATTCTTGATCATCAGGCCGGAGCGAGCGCCTTCCCAAATAGGATCACATATTCCCACCTGTCCACGGCCCGCTGTAGGCACTGCTTCAAAGTGTGCCCCAAGGTCACTGGAGCCTACAGGGTCTCACGCCCCTTCCAGGCTACATGATTCCAGTCGCCAGGTTTTGTTCGCGTCCTCCCATATTTCTGTACGTCTGTCAACTCTGCGCACAGTACGGGGACCTCGGTCCGTGTTCGCGCCGCAGACCCTCCCTCCGAGGTCCTCCAGTCTCTCGAAGGCCCTGACTTGGGACTGCAGCATCTTCCATACAGGGACTGTACAGTCTCTGTCCTGCGGCCGGCCCCGACAGGGTCTGGACAAACCCAGGGCGGCCCAGCTGGTCCCTGCCGGACTCCAGGCCAAGGCGAACGCTGTGGGCTGAGCTGCCTCCTCTGTGTCTGGGAGAGGTAAAAAATACCCTGGTGCCCGACCCTACCCCTGCTTCGTCTCAGCTCAATCCAAGCCTCATTGGTCTTCCTCTCCTGCGCTCTAGCTGCCTCTACCGAAAAGGAAGTGGAGAATCAAGCAATTACCCCGACAGCTCTACTTCCAGCCTTACCTCGGGGCCCTCCGCCTCCCTTGTCACCAGCTCGCTTTCAAGAACCAACGCTGGACTGGATTTGAGAAAACAACAGCAAAAACCGGCCTCTCCCATTTTCTTTCCTTCCTCTGATTACATCTCACTGCTTTATTTATTTTTTATTTTTATTTTTTTAACTAACTTCAGCTGCCTGATTTCTCTGTACCCGCAACATTAGGACCTCGGAAAATCGAGGACTGTTGGAAAATCCAGGACTGTAGGCGGAGGGGCCTCCCTCGGTCTCGGCCCATTAGCCTGCGGGGGGCTAATTACCCCAATTAGCGGCTGATTTATAATTAATGGCTCGGACCGAGGGATAATTGGATGTTAATGGATAACAGTTTGTGTAGGGAGCCAAGCGCCCGGACTTCTCAAGGGGGCAGCGGGGGCGGGATCGGTCTTGAGACAACCCCTATCCTGGAGATCTCCCTATTGACCCCCTCCTCCACTCCTGATAGCCAAGAGAGAACATGAAAATCTCCTTTAAGGAATTTACCAACTCTAGGTGCCTGTTGTGGAGTCTAGCACCCCGTTTGGTCTGACCCTGGTAAAGTAACCCACCTCAAGCCCACCTGCCTACTCTCCTCGACTCCAATTCCAGGACCATTTTGGAGGTCTACAACTGAGCCTGAAGGAGGATGACAGATTCTTCTACCTCAATGGCCCATCCCTCCCATTATGGATCTGTGTGGGGCTAATGGTAACAATTGGGTGTCAATGCCTACAAATGCCACTGGGGATAGCATGGTTAAGGTGAGAGCAGTGACCAGGACTCAGTGTGGAACCAGGTCAGGACTCAGTCTGTGACTAGTTCAGGGCCACAGCTATGAGCAGAAGGTGGCTTGGTTTCTGGTGGAAATACTGGGTTTTCTTTTGCAAGGTGCAGAGGAGATGCTGGTAATTGGCTCACTCAGTTCTGGGCTCTGCTGCTCTTCTCACATCTCTCAGAGCTAGTCTTCCCCATCTGGCACATCTTGCTTTCTGCAACTCCCCTTTAATCTGAGCCTCTCAAACTGGAACTCATGACACTACCCCAAAGTCTATCACACGACAAGGAGTGGCACCATCTTTAATTGTAGAATGTCTAATGACTCCTATTCTGAGTACTGAGTACTGAGTACTGACTGGGGAGCCAGACTCTGCCCTGGAGGGACTGTGGGTTAAGAGTTCTAGTGGGCGCTGAGTTCATACTTTGCAGTTAGACTCCCTGGATTCCGTCTTGGCTCATCTGCTTAGCTGTGTGGCTTTGGGCAAGTGACTTTACCTCTCTGTCTCTTAGTTTGCTTATCAGTCAAATGAAAATTGTGAGGTTGTTGTGAGAATTAAATGAGGTACTGCTTGTCAGGTTTCTGTGAGAGTGGTTGGTAGAAATAGTTCTTATTCTATTTCTTTGTCTATGGCAAAGGACAGGCTACAGTTTGGTGAAATAGTGTTATAAAAATGTGAAGGAGTTACCTAATTCACTGCTGATTACTAATCCAGTCTGGGGTACCAGATGGAGACTTCCTGGAGAAGGGGTTGCTTAATCCTTATGTGAAGAATCATGGGTTCTCCAAGTGATGCTTATGATGTGGGGACAATATTCCCAGAGAAGGAGGAAGCACATGGTAGCTTTGGAAGGTCATGCTGCATTGGTGGGTGGGAGGGTGATGGTGCAATGGATTAGGAGGGAGGAGGGAGATGATGAATTTGGATATGTCTTTCAAGACAATTTGGCTTTGAAGGTACTAGAGATAACTGAGAGATGAGTTCATTTGTTTCAAATGGGGGCAACAGAAACAGGTTTAAATGTGCACTGACAGAGGCAGTGGGGACAAGAGTCGACAACCCTAAAGAATGGGTGGATGTGCCCCAGAATCTTCAACTCTTAGGCACCCAGAAACAGGTGATGCCATGTTTGTAGCCTTAACTTGTTTAAGCATCTCTCTCTAGAGTGTCTGCTTGCCTGTTTGCTGTGGTCTTGCTGGCCTCATTGACTCACTGGATTGTTGATACCCTGCCCCTCTGTGAAGTGGGGGAGACATGGCCTGGGGAATCTGGCCCCTGGCAAGGGGAGGAAGAGGCTGATCCCTTGACTTTCTGCATTACTGAGGCCTGATAGAGACTGGAAATTTCGGGAGTTCAGCAGTGACCCAAGAATGAATCTGGGACTCATAGAACCCCTGTAAAACAAATAGCATCTGAGAAGGAATAGTGGGGATGTTCTCATGTCTAACCTTTACCTAGACAGTATGCCTGAGAGTTCTTGGGCAGGGAAGGGCAGGGTAGTGGTCTCCATGTCCCTTACATCATATGTTCACTGCTGATTACTGACAACTCAAAACTAAGGACAGAGGTGGAAGCGGGGATACTTACTAGAGTCAGGCTCAGCCATGCAGGTCAGTGAAACTGACTCACCTTCCTTGAGTCAACTCCTCATCTGCAAAAGGAAGGTAATGAAGCCGGGCGCGTGGCGCACGCCTGTAATCCCAGCACTTGGGAGGCTGAGGCAGGAGGTTCGCGATTTCAAAGCCAGCCTCAGCAACTTAGCGAAGCCTTAAGCAACTCAGTGAGACCCTGTCTCTAAATAAAATACAAAGTAGGGCTGGGGATGTGACTCAGTGGTGGAGCGTCCCTGGGTTCAATCCCCAGTACCAAAAACAAACAAACAAACAAAAAAATGAAGGTAATGAAAGTACCACCCTCATCAAACGGGAAAGACTTTAATGAAGTCATTGAAATTGGTTGGCATGTACCACGCACAAGGATTCTCTTAAAATCTTGGGTCCAGTAACGCAGAGCTAGAAGCCTTCTAGGTTGTTTTGTGCAGCTGCCCACCAGGCACAAGTAGTTGCCCCCCACCACCTGCACACACATGAAGGAATCCCTCCTCTTTGCCTTTCTCACAGGTGACTGGCCAGCCCCGGGTTACACACTTTTCATGATGGAAGTCTCTGCCCCTCTAAGGGCAGCCCAATGGGTTGATGTCATGTTAGAGGAAGTCATAAAAGGTAGGACCCTAGCCAGGGTCACATAGCAGCCTGGGGTTGGGGCAGGAGCCCTGGCCTGATGTTCCTGGGTTCATGTGTTCATGTTCTTATGCCTGCCTGAGTAAAGGTACTTTTGGACTCCAAACTACTGGGTAGGGTTATAGAGGTCCTCTTCAGAGGGTCACTGTAGAAACTCCAGGGCTAAAAGGCAGCAGTATTTCTCAGGGAAGGAAGTCCAGGGCAACAGACTACCCTCAATCCCTCTTTCTGCCATTGATACCCAGGGCTACCCTCACTGAGGCCTATCTCTTGACCACATACTGGACAATAAATACCAGATAGATCCTCAGAGACCAGGTTCCCATCCTGCCTCTACCACTTACTAGCTATGAGATGTTGGGCAGAGCACTTATCTTTCTGAGTCTCAGTTTTCTAACCCACATAATGGGGATAATCCTACTTACCTCCTAGGGTTGTATTGAAACTTGTTGGGTGTGATATATAGAATGAGTAGAAGAGGACTTGGCTTATGGCAAATGTCCAATGGAAGGTAGCCATTGTTGTTCATGAGGTGCTATACCTCACCTTGCCTTGGAAAAAAACCAAACAATCAAGGAGAGAAATCACTCAGAGACTGTTGGTTTCTTCCTTTCCTGCTTTCTTTTCTTAAGCAAAGTTGTTCTGCCTTGTTCCCCACTGTATGGGAACAAGAAGAAACTGAAAGAGAACTAAAAGTTCAGAGAAGGAGAGGGTGATGGGATTGGCCTGTGGGTGACTGAGCTGGGTGTGACTGAAGGAAGGGTCCACTTTCCTTTTAATCAAAGACGCCTTGCATATGGTTTCCTGGCAGTGGTGCTGTTAATTTATAAAAAATGTCCCCTAATAAAATTCTGCTTGATTCTTCGATTGGCTGGGCATTAGGCCGCAGCCAGCAGCGACGCGGGGACATAACGGATGCATTTGCAGATTTGGAAAATTAAAGCCATCTATATGGCGCCTGTGGCGGGAGATCCGCCGATCTGCTTGCTTAATGAAATATAAAGATTCTTTTAACCAATGTAAGCACAATTCGACAGCTTGTGAAACGCGGCCGCGCCATGATGGATGGCTCTCCTGGCTCGCCAGGAATTGCGGGGCGGCACCTTTTAAATATATAATTGATTCTGTTTGGAATGTGCAGTGGGCTGAGCCCATGCAGGACTCGGCCTGGGGCTTGGAGTGCAGGATCCCTGTTTAGAGACTCCTGCAGGCCCTGTAGGCCTTCTGCCTGGGCAGCTTCTCTGTGGAACCCACAAGCACTCAAAACTAGATGTGGATGGGGCTCCGGCTGCTGGGCCCGGCTGAAGACTCCGGGGGTGGGGGGTCAGGTTCAGGCTGTCCCTGTTGCTGGGAAAGAGTACACTGGGCAGGAGTCCCCTGACCCAGGCACAGAGCAGGTGGGGAGACTGGAACTCTGAGTTTCCATTCTTCCCGTGGACCATACTGGGCTGTGGTAGCCCTGCTTCCCTCATCATCCCTTGTACGAAAATTCTTTCTCGTTCATTCAATATTTCTTATTTACTAAGCACCAAATTCATACCAAGTTCTGTGTCAGGTGTTTCAGAAATTAAAAACCGGATAAGACAAAACTACTTATTTTTTGTGTTCATCATTCTATCTCCTTGCTTTTTCTTTCTCTATTTCCCTCTTGTTCTTAGACTCTGTTCAGGGTTGGAAGCGTGGCAATATATTGACCCAGCAGCAGGGAATAGGGGCCACATGAATTCGTAGGGTACCATTAAGTGTACATTCCTCCAATCTCTCTCTCTCTCTCTCTCTCTCTCTCTCTCTCTCTCTCTCACACACACACACACACACACACACACACAACTTATTTTAGTGTACATATATGGGCTGGCAGATATGCTTACGCACAGAGACATATAAAATAGCCACAGATACACACAAACACAGACACACAGACAGATGCACATATAACAGTTCTATGGTCAATCCCAGTAAGGCTGTATTCACACATGTCCACACATGACCACTGAACATGCAACCATGCAACTGTGTGGTACCACATGTTTGGGAAGTAACATCTACAGATAAGAGTTCCTCTGGCCTGAGAGGACTTGGGGCCCTGATGTCCTGCTGGAATGAGGAGGAGTGGTGAGGCTGGGGAGATGGAATCTCATCTGGGAAAACACACCCAGCCTTGTCTCCTAGCACACAGGTGCACGGAGCATGAGCATGTGTGCCAGGGGGAGTGTGTTTTTCTTTGCTCTTCTCCTTTTGCACAGGATCAAACCAGAGACAATAGAAGAGGGGGAGCAGAATATGCTGGAGTGAGATTCTGTGTCCTCTGGATTGGGAATCACTAGCTGGTGGGAAGAACTTTATCTGCAGAAACCTGTTCTACCACTTCCTGACTATGTGCCTTCCCGTGGACTATTCAGTTGTTCTCACCTCCCGTTTCTGTGTCTGTAAGATGGGGACAATAGTCCCTGCCTCTTACAGATTGGAAGGATTGATGGAGATGTCTGCCTTAGGAGAGACACTTAATAAATAGTTAATACTAATTCATTCATTTGATCCTCATTTCCTGAGTCCTGCCTCTGTGCCAGACCCTGTGATCTAGGCTGGGAGTGGAATGTCTGGAAATACATGAGGCATAGCTTCTGTCTTTAAGGGACTCTGTCTTATCGGGGAGATAGAAGTGTCTTCACAGTACTCAGATTCAGGGACTAGATCAGAAAATCTATGTACACTCGGGGTATGGGTCAGTGGTAGAACACTTGCCCAGCATGTGAAAGCCTTGGCTTCTGTCCCCAGCAATGGAAAAAATAAATAAAATTTAAAAATCCATGTAAGGTGCTTAGTGTGATATCTGGCACAGAGTGTGTTTGGCTGTTGTTACTTTGTCCTTGTTGTCACTGGCATCCTCATTTCTATGGCTTGAATACTTATCTGGAGCCTGGAGAGGAGAGAGATGCTTGTCAGATGTGGTTGGAGCAGACCCCTTTTCTTTCCTTTTTTATTGGTGCATTATAATCATACATAATAGTGGGATTCATTGTGCCATATTTGTACATGCATATAATGTTATTTGATCAATCTCATTCCCCAGTACCTTCCTTTTCTCTCCCATCCTCTCTTCTCCCCATGCCTTTTTTTTTTTTTTTTTTTTGGTACCAGGGATTGAACCCAGGGGCACTTAACCACTGAGCCACATCCCCAGCCCTTTTTTGTATTTTATTTAGAGACAGGATCTCACTGACTTGCTTAGGGCCTCACCAAGTTGCTGAGGCTGGCTTTGAACTCTTGAACCGCCTGCCTCAGCCTCCTGAGCTGCTGGGATTGCAGGCATGCACCACCACACCAGCCCCAGGCTTTTTTCTGAGGAGGAATCCTGAAAGGAGGCTTTCTGAAGAGGGAGGAGTTTGTCAGTTGAAGGGAAGGAAGGAAGGAAGGAGAAAGGCGTTTCAGGTCAAGGGCCCAACCGGAGAAAGGCATGGAGGTGACAAGAAGGGGCGGGTAGTCTGTTATTGCTGGTGCTGGGAAGGGGGAGGGCTTTAGGCCAGAGGGAGAGGTAGGGAGGAAGCCAGACTGGGAAGGTCTCCAGGGTGCTGAGATGCTCGGGGTGCTGTGCAAGGTATCTCTCTGGCTTCGCTTAATAAAGAAGTCTTGTGCATCAAAAACTGTGAGATCAGCAATCATTAAGTCAATTAAAATGTCACCACATCAACATGAGTGAGTTTTAAAGCAACAAAGTCCAAGTTTAGTGGGGGAGGGGCATTGCAGCCACAGGGCTAGGGGAGGGCATGGATAAAATTACTTCTAAATTCTATTCTCCCTTCCTCACCTGAAGCTTGTGACACCTTTTGGAGCCTGGCTCCATCCCCACATTCATTGCAACACACAGAAAACCTTCACCTACCCTCCCTCACCAAAAAAAAAGAACAAAGAAAGAGAGGATATAAATGTGAAAATCACCTTTAACATTTGAGGGTACAACCTTCCAGACTTTTCCTATGCATATTTATTCACGCATTACAAAAATGGGATCACATCATGCATACTGTTTTGTTACCTATTTCTTCCATTCAACAATATATTGTGAACATCAGCATATAAACATCACCGTTTCAAACTGTACCACATATTCCATGGTGGACATGGCTGTCCCCTCATTTACTGAGCTAATCCTCTCTTGATGGAAGGTAGCTTTCCAATTGTTTTCCATCATAAGAAGTGATGTGATAAATATTCCTATACATATATCTCTGCATGCTTTCTAGAAATGGAATTGCTAAGGCAAAGATGGTACACTCTCTGAAGCCTTTTCATGAAGGGAATAAAGAGCTCTTTCCTTAGCAGGGTAGGAAAAAGACGATTTCTCACTCCCCTAGATAAGTTTGGGTAATAAGTGTTCTTCACATGTGCTAATTTGGTTGGTGAAAAATATCTTACTATTTCTATTCTTTTTTCTTTGGTTTTAAGAGGAGCTATTTGTCATTTGCCAGTTGGCTATTTGTTTCTTCCTAAACTTAGCCCATCTTTTATTAAGATGACCATCTTTTTATTTCTATACAAGGGATATTCATATATTAAGGATGTTCTTTTTAAATAAGTTTAAAAAATATTTTTGGAGTTGTGTGTGGACAGCAAGCCTTTATTTTATTTGTTAATTTTTATGCGATGCTAAGGATCGAACCCAGTGCCTCACTCATGCTAGGTAAGCACTCTGCCACTGAGCTACAGCCCCAGCCCAGTTTTAAAAAATATTTTTAGTTGTAGATGGACACAATACCTTTATTTATTTACTTATTTTTACCTGGTGCTGAGAATTGAACCGAGTGCCTCACACATGCTAGACACACATGCTCACTTCTACCACTGAGTCACCACTCAAGTGTATCCTTTTAAAGTTGTTCTTGTATTCCTTTTTTTCTTTCTCTCTCTCTCTCTCTCCCTCCCTCTTTCTTTCCTCCCCCTTTCTTTCTTTCTTTCTTTCTTTCTTTCTTTCTTTCTTTCTTTC